>JAVSCE010013376.1:0-65517 GCA_032199065.1 Smutsia gigantea
ACAACGTAAGGGCAGATTTCAAAAACAAATGAGGTCGTGGATTCCTGATCTATCATGCACATTTTTTATTGCTACAGACTACATTGCCTGCCCACATTTTGATATTTAAAAGTACTAGGACTACCCAGAATAGCCAACATAATATTGAAGGAAAGAAGAAAGCTAGAGTTCTGGTACTATCTGACTACAATATAAAACACAATAATCAAGACAGAGTGGTATTGGCAAATAATTGTCAAATAGATCAATGGAACAGAATAGAGAACCTTAGAAATAGACTCCCTTGGAGTTAACTGGTTTTGACAAAGGAACAAAGGCATTACAATTAAGAAAAAACTCTCAACAAATGGTGTGAAACAATAGGACCCTGTGGGCAGATATATATATATATATATATATATATATATATACATATATATATAAACATAGACCTTAAACACTTCACAAAAATTAACTCAAAATGGATCATAGACCTATACAAACTTAAAGTCCTAGGCAATAACATAAGGGAAAACCTAGATAACCATGGGTTTGGTAATGACTTTTTAGATACAACACGAAAGGCATCATCCATAAAAGAAAGAAAAAGAAGAAGGTTTCTGCTTTGCAAAAGATACTGTCAGAAGAATGAAAAGTCAAGCCACAGACTGAGAGAAAATACTTGCAAAAGATTTATCTTATGAAGGACTACTATCTAAAATATGTAAAGAACCCTTAAAATTTAACACTAAAAAAGCAACCCAATTATAAAGTGGGTCAAAGATCTTTAGAGGCATCTCACCAAAGAAGATATACAGATGGGAAATAACATGAAAATATGCTCCATATGTCATCAGAGAAATGCAAATTAAAATAACAATGAGATATAAGTACACACCTACTAGAATAATAGAAATCCAAAACACTGACAACACCAAATGCTTGAGAGATGTGAAGTGACAGAAACTGTCATTCTTTGCTGCTGGTAATGAAAAATAGTACAGACACTTTGGAAAATAGTTTGGTGGTTTCTTACAAAATAAACAGCACTTCTTGGTACTTACTCAAAGAACTTGTAATCTCATGTCCACACAGAAACCTGAGCACAGATGTTCAGAGCCACTTATTTGTAATTGCCAAATCTTAGAAGCAAGCAAGATGTCCTTCAATAGGTGAATAGATAAACTGTGGTACATCCAGATAATGGAATATTATACATGCTAAAAAGAAATGTATCAAGCCATGGAAAAGACATGGATAACTTTAAATGTATATTAGTAAGTGAAAGAAACTACTCTGAAAAGCCAACATACTGTATGATGTCAACTTTATGACATTCTGGGAAAAAAACTACGAAGACAGTAAAAATATCAGTGACTGCCAGGGGCTGGGAGGAGTGAGTGATGAATAAACAGAGCACAGGATGTTTAGGGCAGTGAAACTATTCTGTACAATATTATAATGGTGATACATGTCATTATACATTTGTCCAAACCCATAAAATGTAAAACACCAAGAGTGAATCCTAACATAACCAAAGGGCTTTGAGTGATAATGAGGTGTTGATACAGGCTCATCAATTGTGACAAATACAGCCTTCAAGGGTTGGCAGGATGCTCATAATGGTGGAGGCTATGCATGTATAGGGGCAGGTGGCATAAGATAATCTTGGTACTTTAGGCTCAATTTTGTGGAGAATCTAAAATTGCTCAGAAAATATTAAGTCTGTTTAAAAAAAGTACCTAGGATTTATCTGCTGTGAGGTTAAAGGAACCATTGAGAAAGTATCCTGAAATTTTGATTAAACATGTAAAGGAATAATGTGCATGACTTGATTAATAAAGTTTAATTACATTTTAAAAGTCAAATTTATGTTTCTTACATATATTATATGTATTCTTATGGCAATGCTGTTGCCATATAATAACATATTCAAATAACTCCAATAATACATTAACATGTTTGAATATTTACTGTTTATTGCCAAAAAGTTGGCTGAATATTTTACACATTTCTCATTTAAATTTCATAATAATCATTAAGGCAAGTGGACTATTGTTTTCCCCAAAGTGCAATGTAAATGCCCTTGGTTGTGGTGAAAGATCTTTCACTTTTAATAACCCATTGCAGTTTTTGTTTTCACTTTTGTTTTAAAGATACGGAAAATGTTTGAACCTTTTGTGCAAATTCTTTTAATAAAATCTTTCATGTTAACATTGACTCAATATCTCTCCACAATTAAAAAAAAAAACTTCATCAGATTCGTTC
This sequence comes from Smutsia gigantea, assembly GCA_032199065.1. Lineage (NCBI taxonomy): Eukaryota > Metazoa > Chordata > Mammalia > Pholidota > Manidae > Smutsia > Smutsia gigantea. The sequence goes on from JAVSCE010013376.1 coordinate 2,248, forward strand.
ACAAACTCTTTCTTTACAAATTTCCACCTCACTCAGAATAAAAGCCAAAGTAATTATGACCTCTTAGGCTGTATGACCTAGTGCCTCATTAGCTTTCAGATCTTTAAGTTCAGGTTATTCTTCAAATACGTCAAACAAATTCCTACCTCTGGGCCTTTACATTTGCTGTTTCTTCTCCCAGGAATAATCCTTGCTCAGAGACCAACATGACTTTCTTCTTCACATCCTTAAGATCTTTACTCAAAAATTGTCTTCTCAGTGAGTTCTTCCCTGGCCATCCTGTATAAAATCAACCCACACAAATACTTCACTCTATTTCCAGGGCATTTTTTTTATCCTTAACATTTATCATTGATTAACCTAATAAATCTACTTATTTATTTTGTTTATTCTGTCTTTTCCTCAGAATCTCCAAGAGTACCTAGCACAAACTAGGTGGTAAATAAAGATTTTTGGGTAAATTATCTCAACTGCAGCCAATATTCTGCTTAAGAACAAACAATTAAAATAAGGAACAAAAAAAATACCTATTTTTATCACTAGGTAATATTCTAGAAGTCTACACATGCTATAAAACAAAACAACTACATATAACAATTAGAAAGGAAGGTAAAATCTATTTTTTAGATGGTCATAACCATCTTTTTGTATAACCTATAGTTTTTGTACAACCTACAAGAGCAGAATGAAAACCTATTAAAAGTAATTAGGGATTTCAATAAACTGATCAATTACATATATAGGTACACATGCACATGTAATATGTAATATATAATATGTATATACATAATTCATATATTGCTTATAGCCTAGGATAAAATATGAAGTTGGAAAATCAATATATCTTATTGATAACAGCATCCAAGATACATAATATCTTGAGATAAAATGGAAAATAAATTGTACACTTCATATGAAGAAAACTACAACTTAGTGAAAAACAAGAGTATTGTTAAACTGATGAGAAAATTCAGTATTATCAGGACGTCTTATATGAAAATTAGTTCAGTATCAACTTTTTCCAAAATGAGTTCCAGATCAAATTACACTGTGAAAAATGAAAAGAGTAAGCCAAAAAGAACTAAAGAAGATACTAGGTTGATTATTTCTCCGATATTAAAATGAGGATATTTTCAACATGAAAGTAAAGGAAGAAACTACAAAGGCAAATTTAATGTATTTAAACAATATTTTTAAACTTCTACTTAGAAGTCATGTTAAGTAAAATAAAAAACAGCAAACTTGGAAAAAGTGTAACATATGGGAAAGCCAAAGTTTGTTTATTCTTACTGTGTAAATCATACTTGGAAAACAATAAGAAAAAAATGTTTACCTCCTATGCCAAGGACAATGGACATTCAGAAGAAATTAAAACAGCCCAATAAGTATAATAAACCTTTGCCCTTGCTAGTAACAAAGAAATGCAAATGAGACACCTGGTATTGCTGAGCTTGTATCACAAAGGGCACCTGTGCTGTTTGTGGTACCATAAAGCAAAGAGACAATTTGGCATGTTTCAAAACCTTGTATGTGGTTGTATGATTTATCCCATAGGCTGACTTTGGAAAATGAGCTTGAAGAAAATAATAAGAATATAAAAATATGTTTCACTGTCTTTACCTAGAAGTGTAAAAAGATGGAAGCATTATAAAACTTCATATAAATATATTTTATAACACAAACTTGTATTTTAAGGACTACTCATGTAGAAAATTATTATGATACAAAGTTAAATCACAAACTATACCTCCACATTGCACATACTTATGACCTTATGACCTTAATTATATATACAAACACACACACACACACACACACATATGTAAAATACCAGAGGTATATGTTATTATATAAGCATCAAATAGCATATTATTTTTAAATGCTTCTACATGCTTTTTCTTCAACAGCATAAACTTATTAACTTATTTTGTTTTGGAAACTCAACATTTTATATGAGTTGTGTGGGGGAAGGATGGGAAAAATGGTGATGGTGTCCTCCTTCCATCCTAAGAAATTATCATGTCGAGTGATGGTGTCCTAGGTAAGAGGAGCAACTCAGGAGGAGGGGACATAGCAAGCACCCCAAAGTGTCAGCTATGATCGCCACTGCGGATACAGCTCCATGGAACGACAGAACCCTCAGGCAGTCACTTATTCCAATCCCCTAGGTCTTAGTCTCAAACTTGTGCTTTGAATACCGTTGCATTAAGGAGTGTAAATGTCTTATAAACATCGCGCCACAGTGTTGAATGGCACTGGAAGTCAAGTCCGATCAAACAGGCAACTAAGTTTTAAATGCTCTCTGAAACCAAACGTTTCAAAGGAAGAATTTCTTAACAGATGTTTGAATATGATGGAAGTTGGATAAGGACTACTATTTATCAGATTTCATATGTGGTTCAATAGCCGTGAGCTCTCTGATAAAATCAGGACTGTTGAAAAGTACAGCCTGCTGAGAAATAGGCCCGTACTGAAAACAGCACTACTGACAACTCCTGTGTGGGCCCCTTACCTGCTGAGGTTTCTCTCTGAGTCAGACACAGAATCTCTGGATTGGAAATGATCAAACCAGTGCACATTTTCCCCTCTGCGCGGGCTCCATTTCTTCTTTCGAATGTATAACTCCACCCTGTATTACGGATACTGAAGCAACAAATATTCCAGGGGGGATTTTCATGCAATGAGCCGAGGTAATTTATTGAACTATTAATTTGTGTTCTGTTCTCGCTGCAAATTTCCATCCCATGTTGCCACAGGGTACCCAGGTCTTTTTTCCTCTTTCTTTCAGAAGAGGTCTGTGAATGCTGGGCTTACAGCCTTAATTGACTGCAGACTTCCTTCTCGGCTTTTGTGTTCTGAAAACTAAATTTCAAGGATGAGGGGATAATGATAGGGTAAACAGGAAGAAGAATATTTTTGACAGGGGTAGGAACAAGCAAAATAAGAGGCAAATGCTGTGCGTCCTCCCACTGAGGGTGACGGATATCACTGGGTCTGAGTGGGAACCTGTTTCCTGCCCAAGGCAGCACCCATTGTGCGGCAGGATTTCAGCTGTGCGCTGACTTTGGGGAGGCTGGACCTGCTACGTGGAATTAAGCTCAGAAAAATATGTTATGCCCACATTTGGCATAAAAGCAACACAAATGATTAAATTCCAAGCTTCTACATTTGAAAAGTGTATCAGCAGCTATACTGATGGACAAAAATACGGCTGCCTTCAATTTGCCAAATTTTTGTACACTACCAAGAACAAGAGTATTCCCAACAATCAAATGACTGAAATTTTATCTCCTATAAGCTCCAAGTCTGATCTAATCACGTGTATATGTGTGTGTGACATTTATTGCCCATCTGAATTTATAGGCAATGATTCATAATTGATAAAATGTGTAATAGACACATCAATATAGTTGCATATGAGAAATAAGTTTATTAGTAACACATACAGAAAGGTTCAAACTTTTCTCTCCATGATTCTGAAGTTGTTGCAAGATTGCACGAGAGCTTATATTGTGTCTTTGGGTCCAATGTAGTATAAGAATAAGAATAAAAATATGATTGGATTCTATTTTCTACTTTAAAGAAAATGAGAGTTGAAGCTAAATCATTCACTGCTGGCTTATTTTATGAACTCTCTAGTGAAAAGAGTCCTAATAGTGGAATTTAGCATCCCTTTATTATCTATTGAGCAAGTGAAACCCATTCTTTACAAAAGTGTAATGGCATTGTATAGTAAATAACAAATCACTATGATTTCCTTTGCTATTCATTGAAGGGGTGCTAGTCATAATTAATGTGCATGGAATGTATAATTTCAGAGGAGTGAAGCCATACATTAGCATTAATTATAAGACTTCCAATTCCTTCATCTATTAAAATGCTTAGCAATTTCCTTTAAGCCTCAGCTTTCAAAAAACCACTTAGCCATTCTCACACTTCCAAGGTGAGTCTGGGGCATGCTGGATCTTTCCATCACTGAGAGGTAAAAGGAGAAATGCAAATTGTTTTTCCTAATCTCTGTGTTATCCCTGCATTTTATTAGAGAAATGTGGCATAGCTCTCCTGGTCTGGCATAATCTATAACTCTGACAGAGGAAGGGAAAATTTTAACTCTGAACCCACTTAACGACCAGAAAGAATAAGAAAAAGACACTCCGTTTTTATGTAGCAACTTCTGTACTGCAAGCATCTCTCCAGAAGAACGAGTCATTCAAATCCTGACTTTAGAGTTATTTTCCATTGTTGTCCATTTTGATGCTTAAAATTTACTGTTCCAGTGCAGACTGACAATTCTGAGTATTATTGAAAATCACTAAGTCTCCTTAATGAGAGATTTAAAACCAAGTTCAAATATGTACACTAACTTTACCTAAAACAGTTCTAGCACCTTTTATTTTTGGAACCAGCTATATCACAGTTTATAGTGATTCGGATGCTTAATTCCGATTATTTTCTACAGTTGACAATACAAGAGCTATGCTTCAGGCAGCTTTTCATGTCCAAAGTCATGATCTGCTGCGTCAGTAAAGCTGGAGCATGTCATAGCATATTATAATGTCTGTGATATGTCTTACTGACAACATTACAGTCTTTTGATTTACATGGACTGGACTTAAAATAAATGAGTGGAATATTCCCTAAGGCATATAATCAATTGCATCTGTTGCAATTCTGGTATTTCCTTTGCCCTGTTTATACCATTACTGCCTCTACTGAAGCAGTATTACCGTTAAGTGTTTCCATGAATATATCCTGGCACCAGCTCATAGCACCACTACTACACTGCAAACACCTCCAGCCTCAAAGGATCACAGCAGTATTAGCATTGCTCCGATATTGTATTGATTGTGATAAATGGTATGAGAGAAAAGAATATACATTTCTTATTGCATTTCTTTATATCTTTGTGTTTGATGAAATAACAGCAAACTGTGGAGATGAAAACATCTGTTAACAATGGTGAGGTGATCTTGCTGCACTGCAAAATAATGTAGAAATAAATTACTGGGTATTTCGGAACAACATTCTCTCGTCTATAAAAAGTGGAAGCATTTGACTTTGTTGTAGTAAGATTAGGAAATATCAGACAGGAAAATGTGCTTTGCATTTAAAACAACATATGGTGGAATCAGACAATATTTGTGCAACAAGCTGTATTACTAGAAACTGATTATATCTATATGTGTGTATATATATGTGCACACACTATATATATATGCACACACTGTATATATATATATGCACACACTGTATATATATATATGTATATATTTACATATACATGACTTATATAGATTAAACTATACAGTTTAATCAGTTTACTTTACTGAAAGGCTCTACTAATTGACATCCCCTATATCTAGTTTTGGTATCCACATTGATGAAAAAATTTAAGCTGAAAACAAGGGGTTAATGCCAATAAGAAAAAAAATGAAAGCTTATAGTGTGTAAAACTAAACAATGGAAATAAAACCTATAAAGATTTAAGTTTTCTGGATATTTGCTTTAATTTAAAAATAGTATCATACACCTTATTATATGTTTTAGTTCATTCAGTTGTTCATAAATAAAGACACAGCTTCACAAAGAAGTACTTTTTCCTAATTAAATGTTATTATCAAACCTATATAAGATTTTCCTGGTAAAAATGAAAGAAATCTGGTAATGAAATGATTTCTTTCTCTGCAATCTAAGAATTCTTTATTAAACTTTATATAGAAATAAAATTTTGCTTTTCATGTTGGAAAATATATTAAAGTTTTATTGCTCTACATATTTTAAAATATATCCAGTAGCTTATGTTAAATTTAATATGCCTTTGCAAATGGTTAGTAAGAAGTTAAGAAGGTTGTGATTATAACATTTCTAAAAAGAAAATAAAAATTTCAACTCTAAATTAATTTTAAATTTTTATCCTTAGTTTGAGTGTCATGGATGCAATGAAATATTTTCTTAAATTTCTGCTTGCGTTTCAGATTAAAAATTTTCTTAGTTTGATGAATTACCTATTGTAATTGACATCTTGTGTTAAAAACGTTCAAAACTGAACCTAATAGTTACTAAAATGTTCAAATATTTACATTTAAAATATGATAAAATGCAAGTGAAAGTTTTTATTTAAAAATTAATATTAGAGATTATAATTTCTTGTTTAATCGTCCCATTTCCTATTCACAAATGCAAACAAGAACAAGGCAAATATAAATACAAAAATATACACCTTTATTAGCGGCAACCTAATAGAACCATTAATAAAAGATAAATTCAAACATGTAGAAATATATGTGTGTGCATAATGCATTAGAGTTTATTTAGGTGAAGGGAAAAACTCTTATTTAACATTACCAGTTTCACTACTGTTAAATGACTTCATCATTATGACATGGGTAAAACTACCCTGTAAAGTTTTATCATGAACCAGCTTCACATTTTACCCAAAAGCACAACAGGGTCATGTAGGGCAGAAACTGAGGTAAAAAAGCACTGGAGAACTGAGTAATACAGCATTCCTAATAATCTTATTAACTGACTAGCAAACTGTAGTCAAGCTGCATAAAACCTTCCAGAGGGGTGCCATGTCCCTCTGAGTGTACCTGAAATCCTTACAGTGACCAACAATATTCTACCTGGTCTGACCCCATGAATTCTCTAACTTTGTACCTTGTACATGTCCCTTGATTTCCCTACACCAGTCCCACTGCAATCCTAGAAGTTCAAAGAAGTTGCCGAGTATGCTCCCACTTTGGGACTCTGCCCTTGTTTTTACCTCTGCCTGGAACATTCTTGCCACAGATATCACTGCAGCTCAAACCCTCACATTCTTCAAGATTTTGCTGCAAAGATTTTTTCAATGAGACCATCACTTCCCCTAGTGTCTCATCCAACTACCTCTGAGCACTCCCTACCCTCTTCTTCTATATATTTATAATATATTGTATGCCTTCTAATGCTCTATATAGTTTCCTAAGTTTTTAATTTATTGCCTGATTCCCCCACCAGAACATAAGCCCTGTAAGAATTGGGATTTGGGGTAGGTAGGTGTTGTCTGTGTTTTACTCTCTTGTATCCCCAGCACAGTTGGCACTGAGAAGACATGATAAAATCTTGTAGAATGCTGAATTAAGAGGATGATGAAATAAAAGATCAAATTTGAGAATCAACAAGCATTTTCTTTTCTTGCTGACAAACACACCAGAGGGTTGCTTCTTGTGAAGCAAACGTCTGAAGATGCAGTATATGGACTATTCCTTTACTGTCACCACCAAGGTGGCCAAATCTTGAGACCAAGTTGCTCTTATTTAAATGATGAACTAAGGCTGAACAGTGAAATTCTGTGAACCCAGGTAGAACCTGGATTATTTCAGTCACTGACAAGAAACAGGATTATACCTGAAGATCCTTCTAGCCACTAAAGAACATTTTACCAAAATACTGATTACTTAAAACCAGTGTATCCAGCTAAGGATTTTGTGACACACAAATAATGTACAGCAACCTACATACAGGAGTACTGCCACTCAAGGTCACATGATAATTTAGACATATGAATCACTGAAATAAATTGCAGGTCAAAAACCAAGAGTGTATTATGACATACCCTGCCAATTTAAAAGAAAAGGTGAATCCCACTGTATCTTAAGAACTGACTCTAAGGATAGAAAAAAAGTAAATTCTGTAAATATACTAATCAAGCTAAAAAGGGCCTAACAAGTCGTCTCTCTTGATTCCTTCCTTTGATAAATGTCTAGCATGTAAGACATGATGAAGAACTGTTTGAGGAGTAAAATGCAGACAATGAAGACCAATTATATTATTTGCTGAATTCCTATCAAGTACAAGCAGGAATAGAATTAGACCTCCTGATTTCCAGTCATAGCAAACCAGCTCAAAAACTTGATGTAGAACACTGAAATGAAAATTATAAAAATTAGTCAATTCTGAAATATAATCCTGTCTTTTCTTTTTTAAGTTCTAAAAATTCTGATGAAGAAGAAAGTAGACTAGAACAGTTTTTCCAAGGTTACCTTAACCATAATATTTTTAAAAAATCCAGATTCCCAAGAGCCCCATCATGGACCAAGTCAATCATCGCCTAAAGGGGAGTAACCCCTGAAATCTGTATTTGTAACATGTACTTTGGATAATGGCAAGATAAACCAGTTTGGGAAACAATGGACAATGACCAGGTAGTTCCATTTCTTTTGATCCCACACCAACCAATGATAATTAAAAGACTATTTTTGCCATGAGATCTCCTATAAAGAGTAAAGAATCAAAAATGCCAAGATTTACTTCAGGTTGATTGTCACATACCGTCCTGAGACAAATGCCTTCTCCATAATACTTCAATATTTTTCACTCAAGCCACAGAGGATATTTAGGTCCTTATTTCTCTTTATTTCTTTATTTATTTCTCCCTGCCCTATTTTCCTCTTCCTTTTTCTGAGTTTATTGGTTCAAAGTCCTCAGAATCTATAGATAGAAGCAAACTTTAATCTCAAAAAAAAATCTAAGCCATCTGTAGTTAAGCTTGAGAGTATTAGAAATCTACATTAATTTGCCAAAATTCAAATGCAATATTTACTGTCTCAAATATAGCTTATTTCTCCTCAACAGATGTTCATTCATAGGGCTATGCTATCTTTAGATTCAAGTTTTAAGTTTTGGGAGTTTATCTACCTTATTTTCAAAAAATACAGACGTATTAAAAAATGACCTGGTTGTAAACATATGAAGAGAAGTCTGTCCTATACACCAGTTCTCATAATGATTATTTCAATGGATATATTTATTTTTATTTGAAACAATGTATTCAAAAGCACTACTGGTTTGTCAAATTGTCATACTTGATCTTCAACTTCATCTCTAGCTCCTTATAGACAAAAACTCCAGAAAAAAAGGGAAAAAACGTTTCAGGTAAAATTTTACATAAAGCATTTATAGTCATCCCCAATAATATCATCACTACTTAACACCTCTCAGGTGAGAAGTTAGAATCAATTTACCCTAATCTCAAGATGACCACAATATAGAATGAGAACATATTCAGAAGAAAAAAAAATATGAACTAAGAAAAATACAATAATTTCTTAAAGAAAGGGGGGATTTTCGAAAAGCTCTTCTCAAAAGTATGCCAGAGTAGGCCTGTAGTCAAGGGTTCATAAACTTTAGGAAGTATAATAAAACCAAAAGCTCTTTTTAAATATGCAGATTCCAGAGTCTAAACATCATAGACTGTCATTAAATAGATCTGTCATATAACTCTGCACTTGAACCAATATGTTAGGTAGGGTTGGGACCACACTTTCTAAACAGTAATATATGCTCAGACGGTCTCACTTTAGAAAACTACACAATGTTTAAAAATTAATGGTGTACTTGGGTAGGTACATAGTCCCAAGTAGGTGCCTCAGTGCTACAAACACTCCTTTCTGCCCAAATTCAGTCCCCAAAATAAATGGAAAATATGATTACCCAGGCTCTGTTCTTGGTCCTAATACTAACAAAATACCATTGGCCTGGGCTGACAGCTCCTCACATTAGATCAGAAAAGACTATTTCAAAGGAAGATCTTCAGAGTAGTAATGTTTTCTCTGGATCATCCAATTCTGACTCCCAATAAAATCAGAAATCTTACCTCTTAAAATGCTCATTTCTATATCAGATGGCTTGTTTGTTAAAAAAATTGGACCAAGTGAAAACCACTGTGTGCCTCCTGGGTCCAATTTACTCATTTAAAAAGATGCTGCAAGAAAGAACACATTATGAAGAGAAACCAAATATGGAGTTACTGTAAGAAAAATTTTATGCGAATAGTCCCTCCAATCTGCTTGACTGGAGGTTAGGCTTATTTCTTCAGTCTATTCCTTTGTCTATACTTAGGAAACCAGTTAGAGCCATTTCCTTTCTTGAATATACCCTAGCTCTTAAGGTAGGTGTTTTACAAACATCAAGGGAGTTGGAAACAAACATTCCCTTTTAGCACGCCTTTCCTTTTCACAGCTGTGCTTCTCAGAAGAGGTCAGGCTTTGCCAAAACTCAGGAGACCTATAATGATTTCCTTTTCCCTCAGATCTTACTAGATATAAACCAAAGCTGGTAGTAAAAATCAAGAATTTCATCAGGCATAGTAAACATAGCTCCACCATTCCTGTCATAAATTAGACAACACAAAGTTTAAATGATTGGAAAGAGGGTATTGGAAGTATTGGATTTGTTCTTTAACATTTGTGAATACTGAATTTAATCTAATGTAAGGAATGTAAATGCTCCTATTAAACATTAGTATGGCCCTTATTTTAAAATACTCACAAATAAAGTTAAGAATAAGAAATGTTCTGTGTTAAAATCTAATTTTCAATTAAACATGTAAAAGAGGTTACAGGGAGAAACTGCGTATTTTACAAAACCATGAAAAAGAGACTTAGATTCTAGTTTAACTTTTCCACTAACTAGCTGTATGATCTGGAATCTCGTTTACTTTATTTAAACCTTACATACCTCCACTGACTTCCTGTGTTACATATTGTCATTACATAATCTGCATACATTGTCATTTATTATCACATTTACTATGCAATTCTTAGAGCATCTGCCTTAATCTGAAGCCAAATTTTGTCCTAAAATTTATAAACCAAAAGTGCTATGTTATTTTGCTAATATTCATTAATAGAAGCTTAGGTGGGAATAGATTTAAAAGATGTGGAAATAGATTCAAAAGACACTAGTCCAGGGAATGAAGATCATATGAAGATCACATTAACTTAGATCAGGCCAAACTTATTTATACAGTTATATTTATCAGGAATCCGGATTTTATGTGTTAGAACAATTGAGGATCCTTTTGGTATTTGCTCATTTGGCTGCATGAAACTTAAACTCAGCCTTGCTTTAGGCTTAATAACTGAGGTTCTAGAACGTCTTTGGTATACATGAAAAAAATTCAAAGACTTAAGATGATAGGATTGTTGATATGGATTTACCACATAAGACCCAGTCATTTGTCCCCTCGATGGCTCAGAGCACTTTCTTTATCAACTCATTGAGAGATATTTGGGGAGAGGAGACCCAACATGCTTGTAGAACAGACCTTTATGATGTGAGATGCTGCCACCGAAATGAGCTCCCTGATTCTGGTGAGTGTGATGGAGACACAGAAGGACAACAGTGACTCTTAACTCCCAGGGACAGGGCAAGGCAGTCACTGTTACACAGTACTATAACTGAGAGAATGGCTGCATTGTTTGATGTTAGACTACAGACAGCTTTTAAGTCCACCCTCACTCTTTCCCCTCTGCCCCACATCTGGGCAAGCCGATTAGAAAACGTGGGGCTCCCTCCTTCGGTGCCAGAGGAAATTCAAACCACATGATCCCTGGCCAGTCAGGACCTGCTTGCACCTGCCCTGTTCTCACTAGGATTCCCTTGTGTGAGTAATAACACTTCTCTCAAATTCTTTTGGTGCGTAGAGTTACCAGACTGAACATCACACCTATGAATAGGAGGGAGTCCATCCTGTCTTTATGGGGCAATCACAAAATAAATAAGATCTTTACTGATCTTTGGTGGTGGCTAATTTAACATAGGATCTGTGTCTGACGGACTCTGAGGTGATCCCAGTGAGGCCCACTCCTTGATGTCCATTACCTGTGTATCCCTTCCTCTTGCCCGTGGAGGGGCCTGTGACTGGCTTCTAACCAACAGGAGCTTCCAACTTGCTTCCATCCAAAAGGTAATGTATGTCACCATAGTGACAAAACATCACATGGCTGAAGTTATAGAAAGTCATTCCCAACATACCCAACATACACACACACACACACACACTCCATCTTTCTAGAAGAGCGTCTAGAGACACTCTATATGGTCTTTGATGAAGTACATGATCATGATGTATATATAGATGAAAGTTTAGAAGTCAAAGAAATATCCTGTGCTGGATATCATCCATTGATCAATGGTATTTGCCTGGCACATTTTCCACTTTCCTGCACATGTCTTCTATACCCCAGAATCTGTCATTTTCACCTCTACTTAGTATCAGATCTAAATGTAAATTGGTTTCAGTCAATTAGAAGACTCAGCACACATTTAGAAGGCAGAAGGGAGGCAGAAGCCAACATCCTGCTGGGGGATGTCCTCCCGGAGAGTAAGGCAGTAGAGACATGAGTACTAAGAAATGGTTTATGACAGTGCAGTTTCAGTTTCCTGACCCTGTGTTAGAAACATTACAATGTGTTCTTGAAATCAATGCTTCCAGTGATAGTCTGCTGAATCCAGTTCCTCCAGTACTTTCAGCAATTTTTTAAACACAGTATTACTTAAAGTATTGTGTAAGCACTTTTGTAAGCACTATTTTATAGTCCTTCTGCCTAAAATATCTAGACTTCCAAGCTTAGGAAAAGAATAAATTGTTTTTAATCTAATAAATAATACCTATAAAAAGAAAAAAGTAACTACAAGAAACATGTTCAGTGGTAAATATTGTAAACTTTCTCTTGAGATTGAGAACTACTAAAGATGCCCACCATCACCAATTCTCTTAGATATTATAGTAAAATTACTAACCAGTACAGTAAGACAATAAAAAGAAATAAAAGGCATAGAATCAGAAAGGAAGAAATAAAATGTCATTATTCATAGATAATGTGAATAATTCAAAAGAATCTATATAAATCTATATTTCAAAAGTTTAAGGAATTAAGTGAATTGAATAAGGTCTTTGTATACCAGGTCAATATACAATAATCAATTATATTTTTATATACCACTGGTAAACAAACGGAATATAGAATCATAAATAATACCTTTTACCGCAGCATCAAAAGTCATCATATACCTAAGAATATCTAAAGAAATGTGTGCAAATCTTTGAAAGAAATTAAATATATAAACAGAACCACTGCTATTTTCTCTCTCCTATACATTAATAAGTTCCTTGAGAACAGGGCCAACATCATTCATATGTATGTCCCCTCGGGATCTGGCACAGTGCCTGCCATAGACTAGGTGCTCAAACAGGTGAAACACATTTAAACACACAGAATTTTATATTAGTTTAGCCACTATTTCTCAATCCCTATAGGATGTGATACTATACTTACACTGAAATGTGACAACTCTCATCTCTTCATAAGTTTCCATTCTAAAGAATGACATCATGGAGCTAGTCAAGGAAAAAAGAAAAGTGTTTTAAAGGAAAGGCAATTCACAGCACCTGGTGAAACAAATTAGAGTTAGGGGGTAAGAAGGGGTATAATCTCCAAAGCTTAAATTTAAATTTCTCATTGCTCTATAGGAAATCAATTGCACATTAAAAAACATCTGCTTTAGCAGCTTTTATGTAAATTACATATCTGTTTCCTAATTATTTTAAACCACTATCTTTGATTAAGGACAGTAGTTTAAGAAATACTACAACTCCCTGAATTGTTTTTCATCTTAAATTCACTGTCAAAAAAACTGAGCCTCCTTGACTGATAACTCGTGCGTTATTCCAATAGGATATTTGTAACCAAAAATTTCAGATATCCTCTTACACTCATACCTATTGAGAGAGCTCCATGAAAACAGCGCTGGTTTCCTAAAAGCTTTAATACTGGAACTATGTGGATAAAATGAAAGTTCCTGTGGCCAGGATTCTCCCCTGGTCCTGGATGGTTAACTCACCGCACACGTCTGGACAATACTTTGCTACTGACTCTATATAGAGAGCTCCATTCAGTGCTCTGCACGACACGGTGGCACGGCTGCAGGAGAGCAGAGCAGAGGCTGGAGTGGTGGCAGCACTGAGGACAGAGGCCCAGAGGACGGCTGTGTGGATAGAGAGGCCCAGAGGACAGCTGTGCAGGCAGAGAGGCCCAGAGGATGGCCGTGCAGATAGAAAGGCCCAGAGGTAGAGACCAGCTTGCTGCATGCAGACTCGCTTTGAGTGAACGAGATTTTAGTAATTGACCTGCCACCGTGGAAATAAAATTGGGTATAACCCTATCACCCCAAGAACGTTCTACTGTCATTTTCTTTGGTCACACTGAATCCATAGCCAACTTGCCAGGGGCCGAAACCCATTGGCAAGACAAGCTACCTAGATTTTTAAAAACAAGCTATAGTGGTCCCTTTGAACAGAGTGACCTCTCCCTAACTTCTTATAGCCATGGTCTGGATTAAGCAACCTCTGACATAAATAATACTATTAGCAAATACCACTGTGCTCTCTCCTGTGTCACATGTGTGTTAGTGACTGTGGATAAAGTGAAGGTTCCTGTGGCCAGGATTCTCACCTGGCCCTGGTTGGCTAGCTCACTACACACGTGTGGGCAATACGTTGCTATTGACTCTATGGAAAGAGCTCCGCCCAGTGCTCTGCACAACATGGTGGCAGGGCTGCGAGGTTGCCGGAGAGCAGAGACGAGACTGGAGTGTGGCAGCGCCGAGGACAGAGACTGAGATGGCTGTGGGGACAGAGAGGCCGGAGGCAGAGACTGGCTTGCTGCATGCAGACTCGCTCTAAGTGGACGGGATTCTAGTGATTGAGGGAATAAAGCTGGGTATAAACCCTTTCACCCCAAGAACATTCCATTGTCATTTTTTAGTCTCATTGAATCCATAGTGAACTTGTCCAAAGCTGAAACCCATTGTCAGTGCAGTGATCCTACTAAGGTGTCCCCATTAGAGATCCTAGACCACCTGATACCTGTGTTATATTTCTTTGTATCTATGGTATTCAGAAGATAGTAAAATCTAAAAAAAATTTGATGAATGACTAATGAATGCTATATCTTCATTGTTTAATATAAATAAATGACAGAGGCAATAATGTTCAATATAATTAATATTATCTCCAGCATGTTATATTTTATACCACTGAACATTCCAAAAATATATATATAATCTATTTATTTTTATCTAAAATTGGCTCATAATTAATAAAAAATTAGCTCAAAATGGATCTAAGGTCTAAATGTAAAAGCTAAAACCTTTAAACTCTTAAAGGAAAACATAAGGGGAAGAGCTCATGACATTGAATTTGGCAATAATTTCTTAGGTATGACAGCAAAAACACAGGCAACAAAAGAAAAAAGAATAGATAAATTGGACTACATCAAAATTTAAACTTCTGTGCATCAAAGGACACAACAGAATGAAAAGGTAAACCATGGAATGGGAGACAATATGTGCAAGTTATATATATAATAAGGGTTAATATCCATAATATGTAAAAAATTACTATAATTCAACAACAAAAAAATCAAACAACCCAATTAAAAAATAGGCAAAGGACATAGCAAATTTCTCCAAAAGATTTCTCCAAAGAAGATATAAAAATGACCAGTAAGCATGTGAAGAAGTTTCAACATCACTACTCATTAGGGAAATGCAAGTCAAAAACACAGTGAGATGTTACTTCCGACCCATTAAGATGGCTACTATTTAAAATAAGAAAACGAAAATTATGTTGGAGGGTTTACAAAGAAATTGAAGTGCTTGTGCATTGCTGGGGGGGGCAGGACTGTAAAATGGTGCAGCCACTGTAGAAAAAAGCATACAATGATGGTTCCTCAAAATATTAAAAATAAAATTACCATATAATCCATCAATTCTATCTTGAAGAGATATTTGTGTATCCAGATTCATAGCAGCATTATGGCAATAGCCAAAGGAAGGAGCAACCGAAGTGTCCGTCAATGGATGAATGGATTTAAAAAGTGTAGTCTGTACATAAAACTGAATGTTATTCAGCCTTCAGATGAAGGAATTCTGACACATGCTCCCATGTGGATGAACCTTGAGGACATTACGCTAAATGAAATCAGTAGTCATAAAGGACAAATGCCATGTGACTCCATCTATATGAGGTACCTAGAGTGGTCAAATTCAAAGACACAAAAGTATAATGGCAGTTGTCAAGGGCTGCGTAGGGGAATGGGTAGTTTTTATTAAATGGTTATAAGGTTTAAGTTTTACAAGATGAAATGAGTTCTGGAGAAGGGTGGTGATGATGACTACACAACATGTACTTAATACTACTAAACTGTTCACTTAAAAATAGGTGATTTGGTAAATTTTATGTGATGTGCATTTTACCACAATTAAATTTTTTTAAATGAAGCATACTATTGATTACATATTGTCTAAATTGTGTTTACTCAGTGCATTATCTCAATCAAAATTCTTAGATTCAGTCTGAGAGGTATGGTATTTTACTACTACGTGACAATATAATGCAGTTTTTAGGAACACCGGCTGTGGAGGTCAACTGGGTTGAGTGTGATCCTGATCTCACCATGTTTTAATTCTACACCTTCAAGCAATTACTAACCTCTGTATGCCTCAGATTCTTCATTTGAAATTGATTTGATATACAAGCAGTACTTAGAACATGAAGACAAATAACATTCAATAAAGGTGAACCATTATTATCTACAGGAATTAGATAACTTGTCCAAAATCATACAGCTAATAAATTGTGGGGCCATAATATGAACCCAAATGTACTAGGCTCCAAAAACCAAACAATCAAACATCAACTGAAATAAATCTCCAGTTAACGCAGTCACTAAAAGTGATGTTTTCAAAAATTTGTAATAGGAGAATATGTATGTGGGTATATCACTCATGTATTCCTGTTAAATACAGATCCACACATCTACTGGAAGAAAAAGAAATTAAAAATTCCTATTCATATAAAAAACTTTGCAATAAAAAATACATTCATGAAATATAAAAGTTTATGTAGAAAACAATACAGACGGTATGCTGAAGCTGGTGTACCACAAAATATAAAGCTTCCATAGAAAAATCTGATCTAGCACATCACCATTAGGTTTTGTTTTTAATTTACTATTTACCATATTTCCATGGCACATATTGTAATTGATGTTGCATGAAAAAAACAGAATGAAAATGAATAATCATTAATATTCTAAATGAATAAATTTCAGGTTTCCTTAGTTCCTTCTTTGAGAGCTTATAGATATTCTTCTCTGTCATTTAACTAGAACACTAAATTAGAAAGCAGCTAGATTTAATGTTGAGTAGTTTTTGGTTTTTAATTTTCCACATGTTTAGAGCAAAACTAGACTCCAGATGCCTTCATCTTGCTATTTCTCCTCTTAATTAGTCATTGGGAGAGGCTTAAACATGTGAATGTACCTCTAAAGTCAACTGGTCATTATTTGAGTTAGATAAGCAAACAGCCCTGGGTCTTGCAGTCATTATCTATACACTACTATGAGGCATGTATTATCTCCAGATAACAATCATGATAATGATAGTACATAGTCAGAAGAAAGAAATTAAAATATGGGTAGGTAGTGTGGGAGGAAAGCTGTTGTCCACTGGAAGACTTCTAATTTTGTAACACATACAGCTATTATCAGTCTTTTTAAAAAATGAAAATAATTAAAATGCTTAAAACTTTGGAAAAAAAGTCATGCCAGGAAAGGAATTTTTACTGTGCAAAATCTGGAGCATATAATTTTATCAAGTGCACAAAATATTTCTTCATGATATATGTGACAATAGTTTGTTGAAGTAACAATAAATTACAGACTATGATAAAATGATTATATGTTAAAGCCAGTAAAGTTGATTTTAAATCATATAATTTAATAAACATTTGCTTGACTATTACAGAAACAAAACAGGGTTAGGTATGGAGAACACAAACATATAATACATAATATCCAACTGTAAGAAACATGTATTCTAATTGGACAAAATGACATAAATGTTAATCCAGATTAAAGTAAATACTAACACAACAATTGACTATTATGTTAGGCACTATTCTAAGTGCTTTAAATATTTTTTTTTATTTATTAATTATTAAACGTATGAGGTAGGTACTACTATTAAACCTAAAGTCCAGATAGTGAAACTAAGGCATAGGGGTTATAAATAACTTGATAGTTAAGGTCACAGACTCAGTAAATGATAGAAAAATATGGAACCAAATTTGGATCTAAAGACAACACTCTTAAATATTAAGCTAAAAGTATCTCCTGACTTCTGAGATACAGGTATTAGTTGGAATCTCCCTGCCACAGGAGAGCTAAGATTCCCTCAATATTCCAGTATTATGTCCCTGTAAATCTAGAACATAGAGGCTCAAGCTCTTGTGACTCCCTATAATTCTGGGCTCAAATACCTCTAAATTGTGTTTTGGTTCTTAGTTGACATGGATGTAAAATTAAGCTCACTCTCCAGTTAGCAAAAAAAAAATCTTTAATCATTTTTAATGAGTTAATTTTTAATGAAGACATGGGTAGAAATTTCAGAGAATACAATGTACAATGTAACATTATTTCACCTTTTCTCTCAACTCCCCTCACCTCTCTCTTTACTCCCTTTGCTCCAAGTAGTCATCAAGCCACCTTTACTAAGAAATATTGCACTCCTCTAAAAATTCTGATCATCAAAAATTACCTTCACTCTGTTTTCCATACAATGTAAAACAACACTGAAGTTATTAACATGCACTGAATATTTATTTATCGTCTACTATTGATGAGACCAGAAAGATATGTGCCTTTAAGGCATTTAGATTTTACTGAGAGAAGATAACAATAAATAAAAGAAGAATAATGGCCAGAGCTTTGCAAAAAATTACAATAAGCTTCAACAGAGACTATAAATTGAGTGGTCAGATAAAACCTCTCTTGGAAGATGACATTGGAACTGAAAGCTCAAAGCTCAAGGAAAGAAGCAATCAGCCATATTAGGCAGAGAGAAAAAGAAGTTAACACAAAGCCCTAAAATACTAAGAATCATTATGTGTTCTAAGAAAGAAGGAATTAGAGTGTGGCAATAGTTGGAGCACAATGATGGTACATCACAAGGTCAGAGACTGATGCAGAGGCATGTTGAAGTACATTATATGTTAGTTTACAGTTAGGTTAAACTATGTCTTGCCCGAGGGTTTCATCCCTGGGCAAGTTCACTATGGATTCAGTGAGACTGAGAAACGACAATGGAACATTCTTGGGGTAAAAGGGTTTATTATCCTGCTTTGTTCTCCCAGCGATAGGTCGAGCACTAGAATCACGTCTGCACCCAGCAGTCTGAAGTCTGTAACCCACCTCCATCTCTGCCTCTGCCCAGAGCACTGGGCAGAGCTCTTTATACAGTGGCTCAGTCAATAATAGCTTGCTGCCTACAGGTGTGTAAGCATTAGCCTAGCCTAGTGGTAGGCCAATTACATCATCAAGTAGTTTAATGTAGGGTGAGGATCCTGGCCTCAGGAACTTCCATTTTCCCCACATAAGTGCTAGCCCAAAACCATATAGTGAAAGGAATTCTAGGAGACACAGTTCCAACTTAATTGACACAGTGTAACCATACTACAAAAGTGTAAGGGGAAGTCATTGGATAGTTTAAGCAGGGGAATGACATAATCAGATTTTTAAAAATCATCACCATGACTATTATAATGATAATAAATCAAGTTTTGGAAAGGAACTCAAAGATGGATGCAGGAAGGAAAGTTAGGAGTCAAGTCAAGTCAATGATTTCCTGGAAAAGGTTTTAATAACCTGCTAGGGGAAGAGGAAATGAGTATGTGTATGTTTGCCAAGTTCTACGGTAATAAAAACTTCCCCCCAATTTCAAACTACCGGTGGTTTAGCAAGTAGTTCACCACATTCCTAAAATTTAACAATCAGTTCTCACAAGCTGGTACCAGTGTCAGCTCTAGTACACAACTGAGTATAGCTGAGAGATGAAGAATCCTAGTTGCAAATGAGTTTCTGGCGATTGAGACTGAAAAAGTCACAGCTGATAACTATACTCAATATTGGATCATCTCTGTGCATCTGAGCAATCTAGTGCAACTTCACTCCATCTCTCTTGAGTGTGAGTACTTTCCTGGGGGGTTCCTTCAGCATCCCTACAAATAGTTCCCTCAAGTACAATTTCAACAGGCCTTCTAAATATTGTAAGTTAAATCAGCTTTAATTCAAGCAGGATCTTCCCCTAGAGAAGATTAAATGAGGCATGGCTTATTATGTTCAGCCATTGCACACTAACTAGAATTTAGAGGGAAAAAAAGTCTGAACCTCACTGAAACAGACACAATGGAGCTTCTCTATCTGTTAGGTATCTATACTTTGAACAAATTAAAGCCTATATCTTGGTCCACATAATAATATACTTAGGTGCAGATTTTGAATTGGCAACTTCAACTTCAGTTCTGTCCTTGAGACAGTATTATCTGACTAGGCTTTGCCACATATTTTGCCACCCTCTTCAAAGAGCAGAACTCACAGCAAAGCAAGAAAATGCAGAGTTGCTCTAATGAACAGCAGGTACCCTTCAGGTAAAAAGAGAAGGTTCCTACTCTACAAAAAGAAGCAAATATAAACCATAGAGGGGAGGGTGGGTGGGAAGGGAGGGATAAGGGGATTAAGGGGCATTACAATTAGCACACATAATGTGGGTGGTGCACGGGGAAGGCAGTGTAGCACACAGAAGACAAGTAGTGACTCTATAGCATTTTACTATGCTGATGGACACTGACTGTAATGGGGTATGTGGGGGGGACTTGATAATGGGGGGAATCTAGTAACCACAATGTTGCTCATGTGATTGTATATTAATAATATCATAATAAAAAATATATATAAACCATAGAATATTGTTCACGACATAGGAACATATTTATACAATAGTGAATGTCCCTTCAAGAAATAGCATTCATCATTCTTTTTTAGTTACCATCTAGAGAAACATTGTATAATTTTTACACCATCATAGAAAAAGCAGAAAAATGAGATATGACTTGTAATTTATATAGCTGATGTAAGGTACAGTTCCATCACATTTCAAAGTGTTTCAAAGTCTTCCTTTCACTCTTGGATAATAGGCCCTAACCCAAACAAATGGGGTCCATGCCTCCTCTTGCCCTCCCCTGTCAGCATTGCTCTGCAGATGGAAGCCACCTCATTTTAGGGAGTTTTGCACAGGAAAAGGCCTATTTGGAGGCTGTCTGAAAAGAAAAAGTATTATTTTTATAAGTTGATTTCTTATTTGGGAATTTCAATGTTGGAAAAGTCACTAAAAAGATGTCTACCACCCCCATGTAACATCTGCATGGTGTCTCTGGTATACTTCTGAACATCTTCAAGAAAGAGCTACAAACGAAATCCAGGTCTTCTGGTTCCTCACCAGTTTTTTTTTTTACTGCAAGTGTTTACTTTTGTGTTCTCTGGTCCTTAATGGAGCCCTCCTTTTCTCTCTCTCTCTGTATCCCTCTCTATGTGGGGAAAATTGAAAAGACTATGGGTAGGTTTTATAATACCCACCTTTCCCAATTAATGGAGGGTTTCTCCAATTTCTTTATGCCCTCCAGGCAATTTGTATTGTTTAGTATTAGTTACCTACCGAGGCACAGGCAAAGCTATGGGCAGGTGCCTAGCCTGCCACCTCAGAACTGCCTTCACCACACGTACTCTCAATCTGAACTCACCTGCAGTGGTCTGCAACCATAGACCCTGCAGGATATCAATCCCCAAAATATACTCAGGGATAGGAGATATATATACACAGTATACTCTTTTGGGGGTAGACACTCTATTCCCAAAGGGATTTGGACTTGTTTCACCCCCGTATCCATCTGTCATAGCAGGGGTCCTGTGAAACTGCTCAGGGTTGCCATGAATCAGTGAACATTCAGCCCCTGTGTCCACCAGAACCAGAGCATGTTGTATGTTCACTGGGGACCAACGGATAGATATTTCAACATGTGTCCTCCGGTCTCCCCTTAGTCCCTCAGGGCAGGAAACTTGACCTTCCCCTCAGTCAAACTGTGTCCCCCAATCATCTTCCTGTGTGGGTTCAGGTGACATTGACTCCAGCAAGAAGTTTTGCAAACACACAGGCCAGACCTGTGGCTCTATCTCTGCTCTCTGCCTCTTTTTTCTCAATGGCTGGAACTGCTGTTCTGGTTTCAGTTGTTGTCACAGCTCCAGTAAGATTCTATTTGACTTCCCATATAACTTCCTTCTTTCTGCTCCTTTCTGTGTTAAGTCAGCCCATATCTGGGTCCTCGTACCCTTCACAGGGCCCTTTAAATTCTTCCTCTCAGTAGCAGACCTTATTTCTTTCCATGCCCTCATTGCTTCAGACTCTCCCAAGTCTGCCACCATACAGGTAACCGCCCTTATGGGATGCCCTAAGTGAGGGGCAAGAATGGCCACTAGGGGCCCAAAGAGGGATGTGGGAACAATTTGAAGCACAACATTTCTCATCCATGTAGTGAAAGGCTCTTCATCTGGGCTATGATTCTCTGGACTACAGATGGCATTTTTCATGCCTAGCTCCCATAACACCTGTTGGAGCTCAGCATATGTCTGCCATCTAGCAGGGGAGGATGGTAAATCACCCTGACTGGGCCACACAGCACGAAGTGCAGCCATGAGCCAATCGAGGAGGGAGTGACTCCCTGGGGTCTGACGTGCATTTTGTAATCGCTGCCTCAAGGCGGGCTGCCCTGTCAGGGAAGCCAGCTTTCCCATCTTTAATCCCAACAGAACAATTCCATCCACCCCTAAGTCCCACAGATGCAGGAGCCAAGCTGATATTGACTCCTAGGCCTTCTGCAAAAACCAGGAGCCCAAATCCACCAGCTCAGCCTGAGTTTAGGGGTGAAGCATAGAGTACTCCACGACCTGGGGAGGGAGCTGCACCTCTCTCAGAGGAACCCTCTGTTGCTGAGTCTTTCTTTTCTTTACAACCACGGGGCATGCTTTTAATAGAGGAGAGGTCAGTGCCCCTGGCACCACCCCTTCATCCTTCCCCAGCTCCTCCATTTCCAGGGCTGATGACATGTTTCTCTCCCCTCCCCCAAGTGCCTCCTCTGCTACATCCTTTACCATTTCTATAATGTCTTGCAGCAATGGTAGCTCAGTTTTCAGCAGCTCTCTTACCTTCACCTCAATACCTCATAGCTGGCATTCTCATGCTGCCTCTTCCTGTGTTTCCCTCAGGAGTATGTCCTTCTCCTCCATGAGAACCTTTGCCTCCTTGAGCGCACCTGACAGTACTGCTATCTCACTCTGTAAAGAATCTTTTACCTCCTCCACTGGACCTTGAGGCTTATGTTCTTGCACTGCCTCTTCTTGTGCTTTTTACAGGGGTCCATCCTTCTCCTTCATGGCCTTTACCTCCTCCACAGTACCTCACAGAAACACCATTTCATTTTTTAACAAATCTTTTACCTCCTCCACAGCACCACACAGCTGGCATTCTTGACTCCTCTCATGTCAATGCAGCTTGCATTCTCATGCTGCCATTTCTTGTGTCTCCTTCAGGAGCATGTTCTTCTCATCTGTAGACTTTTTTAATACTGTGAGAAACAGCCAACCCACAGTCCCCGCTGCCTCACAGACACTCTGTTTCTCAAAGGACCTCCTTTTTACACCAAGGGCCACCTGTACCGACTCAGGTGTCACCTCCACCTGCCTCTAGTCCTGGGATGAGGCCAGCCATCTAGGAGGCAAGCCACCTCAGACCACATGCCCACTGGGGGACACTTGACTGTCTCCCCATTCATAGGGGCAGATGAAACACCCCTCCCATAAGGGCAGCCAGGTCCGTTCCTCAGTCAACAGTGAATCTTGTCGACATTGCCAATTTTCTTACCAATGGGTTTCAGCCCCGGGAAATTTCACTATGGATTCAATGAGACCAACGAATGACAATGGAACCTTGTCATTGGGGTAAAAGGATTTATTACCCAGCTTTGTTCTCCTTGCAATAGGTCAAGCACTAGAATTACATCTGCATCCAACAGTATGCAAGTCTATGATCTTCCTTCATCTCCGCTCCACCCAGAGCACTGGGCAGAGCTCTTTGGGTAGTGACTCGGTGGGTAATAGCTAATTGCCTACAGGTGTGGAAGCATTAGCCTAGCAGGAGGCCAGTTACATCATCAAGTAGTTTAAGGTCAGGTGACCATCCTGGCCATAGGAACTACAGTTTTCCCACACTCTTTCATGCATACACACACATGCACACACACAGATATATAAATAGACACAAAGATACATAGGTAAATAATTTGTAGATATATAAATACATACAGACATAGAGATATGATTAACAATGCAATGAGTATAAGGGGGTTTATCTTTGAAGCCCCCAGTAGGTGGAGGTCATCAGGGCGATGGGACCTATCTTGTATACTCAGTATCAACATGCTGTGGCGATCAAGCAGGCACAGCAAATTAATTGATTAAGTGGAAAGAGTAAAGTAATTAAGATGATGGTCTTGGTAATTAATCATCCAGTAATCCAGAATTAGTAGACAGATGGCTAAAGAATGATCAAAGGACTATGAAGTTGCGGAAATTTCTAAGTTTCTCCATTTTTGGATACCTCACAAATCTATCTCTTACAGCATTAGGCTACTGGGTATGAATGGAGACAGGGTGGTCCAGTTACGATAGCTGCAAAACAAACCTCCCAAACTTGTGGTATAAACGACCATTGTATCATACAGATTCTGTTGGTCAGGCATTCAGAAAGGGCAGAGCCAGGACAGCTTTCTTCCTTTCTCTCTTTTTATCCCATTCACAATGTCTGGTGCTTAAGCTAGGAAAACCCAAAGACTAGAGGTAACAAAATGTCTGAGAACTGAAATCATCTGAAGGCTTGTTAACTCACATAGGTGATAGAAAATGCAGGCAGCCGACTCAAATGTGGACTAGGGCCATTTATGTTAGTTCTAAGAGCAACAACCCCAAGAGACCCAGCTTTCTTGCATTTGTAAGCTATACTCAGACATGACATCTATTGCTTATGCTACAACCACAAATGAACCCAAATTTAAGGAGCAGAGGAAATAGATCCCACTGCTTCTCAATGGAAGGAGTATTAAGGATTTCTCATAATAAGAACGTGTGAGAAGGAACTATGTTTGAAACTATTTTTAAGAAATGCAATTTTCGGGGAAGATGGCGGTGTGAGCAGGGCGGCAGAAATCTCCTCCCAACACTATATTTATCTATGAAAACACAGAAAATACATCTATTCCTAAAAGAGAGACGAGAATACACAGGAAAGCGCACAGCATGCAGCTACACCCGAGAGGACTCGGCACCCCAAGAGGCGGGTAAGATACGGAGCCGCGACCCGGCGGGACCCTCCCCCTCCCCCACCCCAGCGCACCGGCGGGAGGAGAGGATTCAGAGCCGGGAGGGAGTGGAAGCACACCCGGCGAAGTAGCCAGCCCCGGTGATCTGCGCGGGGAGCGCTGACCCACATTGCGCAGTGCAGCGGAGATTGGAGAGACAGAGGGGCAGGATCTGAGCAGGGAACGCGCCAGGGTGCTTGCAGCCGGCTCCCGGGAAGGGAAAAAAAAAAAAGCGCGCGCTTTCTTCAGCGGGCTTAAAGAGACAGGAGCCCAGCGGAGGAGCCGGATCGCCCCAGCACACTCAGCCCAGCAGGCTGGGAGTCCTGGGGAGTTTCAGACGCCTTAGCTGGTGACTTAGAAAGCGTAGCCATACTTAACACTTCTCACTGAGATCAACAGCATCCTACTTGTTCCCACTCCTGCCAGAGCGATAAAGGGCCCTGCGGAGCGGCACAGTCACAGCTGTGGAATAGTGGGGCAACAGCGCCACCTAGAGCATTCCCACAGAATCTACGTCCGGTAGGCATTTTTTTTGTTTTTTTATTTTGTTTTGTATTTTTTGCTTTGTTTTTGTTTTTTCTTTTCTTTCTTTTTTTCTTTCTTTCTTTCCTTTTTTTTCTTTTCTTTTTCTCTTTTTTTTCTTCTCTTTTTAAAGTCTTAAAGAGCCCAGCTGACATACGTGGCAACTATCAGTGACCAATTATACAGCCATGAAAAGACAGAGGAATATGGTTCAGACGAAAATCAAACAGACAACCCCAGAGAGGGAGTCTGAAGGGATGGAAATGCACAGCCTCCCTGAAAAAGAATTCAGAATAAAAGTCATAACCATGCTGATGGACCTACAGAGAAATGTGCAAGAGCTGAGGGAGGAAGTGAGGGAACTGAGGAAAGACAATACAGAAATCAGACAAGCGATCGACGGGCTTAACAGCAGAATGGATGAGATGCGAGAGACTGTTAATGGAATAGAAAACAGAGAACAGGAGTACAGAGCAGCTGAGGCAGAGAGAGATAAAAGGATTTCTAGGAATGAAAGAATATTAAGAGAACTGTGTGACCAATCCAAACGGAACAATATTCGCATTATAGGAGTACCAGAGGAAGAAGAGAGAGAAAAAGGGATAGAAAGTGTCTTTGAAGAAATAATTGCTGAAAACTTTCCCTCGCTGGGGAAGGAAGTAGTCTCGCAGTCCACCGAAGCTCATAGATCTCCCAACACAAGGGACCCAAGGAAGACAACACCAAGACACATAATAATTAAGATGGCAAAGATCAAAGATAAAGACAGGGTATTAAAGGCAGCTAGAGAGAGAAAAAAGATCACCTACAAAGGAAAACCCATCAGACTATCATCAGACTTCTCAACAGAAACCTTACAGGCCAGAAGAGAATGGCATGATATATTTAACGTTATGAAACAGAAGGGCCTCGAACCAAGAATATTGTATCCAGCACGATTATCATTTAAATATGATGGAGGGATTAAACAATTTACAGATAAACGAAAGTTAAGAGAGTTTGCCTCTCATAAACCACCACTACAGGATATCTTAAATGGACTGCTCTAGATGGAAGCACACCTCAGGCTAAAAAGATGTCACTAAAGAGAAAAAAAAATCATAGCAAAGAAAGCAGACCATCCAAATACTAGCTAAAGGCAAAGAATAAAACACCTATTATAGAAAGAAAGGAGGAGGAGGAATAAGAAGAGAGAGAAATAAAGAAACATCAGACTGTGTTTACAATAACTTAACAAGAAAGTTAAGTTAGATTGTTAGATAGTAAAGAAGCAGCCCTTGAACCCTTGGTAACCACGAATCTAAAGCCAGCAATGGCAATAAGTACATACCTATCAATAATCACCCTAAATGTAAATGGACTGAATGCACCAATCAAAAGACACAGAGTAACAGAATGGATAAAAAAGCAAGACCCATCTATATGCTGCCTACAAGAAACTCACCTCAAATCCAAAGATATACACAGACTAAAAGTGAAGGGATGGAAAAAGATATTTCATGCAAACAACAAAGAGAAAAAAGCAGGTGTTGCAGTACTTGTATCAGACAAAATAGACTTCAAAACTAAGAAAGTAGCAAAAGATAAAGAAGGACATTACATAATGATAAAGGGGTCAGTCCAACAAGAAGATATAACCATTATAAATATATATGCACCCAACACAGGAGTGCCAGCATATGAGAGACAAATACTAGCAGAGTTGAAGGAGGAAATAGACAGCAATGCATTCATCTTAGGAGACTTCAACACACCACTCACTCCAGAGGACAGATCAACCAGACAGAAAATAAGTAAACACCCAGAGGCACTGAACAACACACTAGAACAGATGGACCTAACAGACATCTACAGAACTCTACACCCAAAAGCAACAGGATACACATTCTTCTCAAGTGCACACGGAACATTTTCCAGAATAGACCACATACCAGGCCACAAAAAGAACCTCAGTAATTTCAAAAATATTGAAATCCTACCAACCAACTTCTCAGATCACCAAGGTATAAAACTAGAAATAAATTTTAGAAAAAATCAAAAAGGCTCACAAATACATGGAGACTTAACAACACTCTCCTAATTAATCAATGGGTTGATGACCAAATCAAAACAGAAATCAAAGAATATATGGAGACTAATGACAACAACAACACAAAGCCACAACTTCTGTGGGACGCAGCAAAGGCAGTTCTAAGAGCAAAGTATATTGCAATCCAGGCTTATTTAAAGAAAGAAGAACATTCCCAAATGAATAGTCTAAAGACACAATTACTGAAATTGGAAAAAGAAGAACAAATGAGGCCCAAAGCCACCAGAAGGAGGGATATAATAAAGATTAGAGAAGAAATAAATAAAATTGAGAAGAATAAAACAATAGAAAAAATCAATAAAACCAAGAGCTGGTTCTTTGAAAAAATAAACAAAATACATAAACCCCTAGCCAGACTCATTAAGAGAAAAAGAGAATCTACACACATAAACACAATCAGAAATGAGAAAGGAAAAATCACGACGGACCCCACAGAAATACAAAGAATCATAAGAGAATATTATGAGAATCTATATGCTAACAAGCTGGAAAACATAGAAGAAATGGACAACTTCTTAGAAAAATACAACCTTTCCAAGACTGACCAAGCAAGAAACAGAAAAACTAAACAGACCAATCACCAGCAACGAAATTGAAGGTAATCAAAAAACTACCCAAGAACAAAACCCCCGGACCTGATGGATTCACCTCTGAATTCTACCAGACATATAGAGAAGAAATAACACCCATTCTCCTTAAAGTTTTCCAAAAATAGAAGAGGAGGGAATACTTCCAAACTCATTCTATGAAGCCAGCATCACTCTAATACCAAAACCGGGCAAAGACCTCACCAAAAAAGAAAATTACAGACCAATACCCTGATGAACGTAGATGCAAAAATACTCAACAAAATATTAGCAAACGAATTCAAAAATACATCAAGAGGATCATACACCATGATCAAGTGGGATTCATCCCAGGGATGCAAGGATGGTACAACATTCGAAAATCCATCAGCATCATCCACCACATCAACAAAAAGAAGAACAAAAACCACATGATCATCTCCATAGATGCTGAAAAAGCATTTGACAAATTCAGCATCCATTCCTGATTAAAACTCTCAACAAAATGGGTATAGAGGGCAAGTACCTCAACATCATAAAGGCTGTATATGACAAACCCACAGCTAACAT
Source organism: Smutsia gigantea (assembly GCA_032199065.1). NCBI lineage: Eukaryota > Metazoa > Chordata > Mammalia > Pholidota > Manidae > Smutsia > Smutsia gigantea. Next base: position 31,124 of record JAVSCE010013376.1, read on the forward strand.
CATACTTAATGGCGAGACGCTGAAAGCTTTTCATCTAAGATCGGGAACAAGACAAGGATGCCCACTCTCTCCACTGTTATTCAACATAGTACTGGAGGTCCTAGCCACAGCAATCAGACAAAACAAAGACATACAAGGCATCCAGATTGGTAAAGAAGAAGTCAAATTGTCACTATTTGCAGATGACATGATACTGTACATAAAAAACCCTAAAGATTCCATTCCAAAACTACTAGAACTAATATCTGAATTCAGCAAAGTTGCAGGATACAAAATTAACACACAGAAATCTGTTGCTTTCCTATACACTAATGATGAACTAACAGAAAGAGAAATCAGAAAAACAATTCCATTCACAATTGCATCAAAAAGAATAAAATACCTAGGAATAAACCTAACGAAGGAAGTGAAAGACCTGTACTCTGAAAACTACAAGACAATCCTAAGAGAAATTAAAGAGGACACTAACAAATGGAAATGCATCCCATGCTCTTGGCTAGGAGGAATAAATATTGTCAAAATGGCTATACTACCTAAAGCAATCTACAGATTCAACGCAATCCCTATCAAACTACCAACAGCTTTCTTCAATGAACTGGAACAAATAATTCTAAAATTCATATGGAACCACAAAAAGACCCCGAATAGCCAAAGCAATCCTGAGAAGGAGGAATAAAACAGGGGGAATTACACTCCCTGACTTCAAGCTCTACTACAAAGCCACAGTAATCAAGACAATTTGGTATTGGCACAAAAACAGACCCACAGACCAGTGGAACAGAATAGAAAATCCAAACATTAACCCAAACATATACAGTCAATTAATATTTGATAAAGGAGCCTTGGATATACAATGGGGAGATGACAGCCTCTTCAGCAGCTGGTGTTGGAAAAACTGGACAGCTACATGTAAGAGAATGAAACTGGACTACTGTCTAGCCCCATACACAAAGGTAAACTCAAGGTGGATCAAAGACCTGAATGTAAGTCATGAAACCATAAAACTCTTAGAAAAAAACATAGGCAAAAATCTCTTGACATAAACATGAGCACTTCTTCATGAACATATCTCCCCGGGCAAGGGAAACAAAAGCAAAAATGAACAAGTGGGACTATATCAAGCTGAAAAGCTTCTGTACAGCAAAGGACACCATCAGTAGAACAAAAAGACATCCTACAGTATGGGAGAATATATTCATAAAAAACGTATCTGATAAAGGTTGACATCCAAAATATATAAAGAACTCATGCACCTTAACAAACAGAAAGTAAATAATCCAATTAAGAAATGGGCAGAGGACATGAATAGACACTTCTCCAAAGAAGAAATTCAGATGGCCAACAGGCACATGAAAAGATGCTCCACATCGCTAATCATCAGAGAAATGCAGATTAAAACCACAATGAGATATCACCTCACACCAGTGAGGATGGCCAACATCCAAAACACAAACAACAACAAATGTTGGCGAGGATGTGGAGAAAAGGGAACCCTCCTACACTGCTGTTGGGACTGCAAATTAGTTCAACCATTGTGGAAAGCAGTATGGAGGTTCCTCAAAAAACTCAAAATAGAAATACCATTTGACCCAGGAATTCCACTCCTAGGAATTTACCCTAAGAATGCAGCAGCCCAATTTGAAAAGGACAGATGCACCCCTATGTTTATTGCAGCACTATTTACAATAGCCAAGAAATGGAAGCAACCTAAGTGTCCATCAGTAGATGAATGGATAAAGAAGATGTGGTACATATACACTATGGAATATTATTCAGCCATAAGAAGAAAACAAATCCTACCATTTGCAACAACATGGATGGAGCTAGAGGGTATTATGCTCAGTGAAATAAGCCAAGCCGAAAAAGACAAGTATCAAATGATTTCACTCATATGTGGAGTATAAGAACAAAGAAAAAAACTGAAGGAACAAAACAGCAGCAGACTCACAGAACCCAAGAACGGACTAATAGTTACCAAAGGGAAAGGGACTGGGGAAAATGGGCGGGAAGGGAGGGATAAGAGGGAAAAAGGGGCATTACGATTAGCAGATGTAATGTTGGGGGGGCACGGGGAGGACAGTACAACTCAGAGAAGACAAGTAGTGATTCTATAGCATCTCACTACGCTGATGGACAGTGACTGTAATGGGGTTGGTGGGGGGGACCTGATGAAGGGGTAGTTTAATAATCGTAATATTGCACATGTAATTGTAAATTAATGATAATAAAATAAATTATATTTAAAAAAAAAAGAAATGCAATTTCCTTCTCTTTGCCTTCTGGCCCCCAAAATTCATATATTCACATGGAAAATGCACTATTGATCACTTCCCAAATCCCCAACTCTAATCCAATTATATTATCAGCCTCAAGTTAAGGATCTTATCTAAATCAGGTCCAAGTGCAGATGGGGTTCTTTGAAAGTGATTATGTAGATACAGCTCTTTCAGTGTCATTTCTGTCAATCAGAAAACCTTCAAACTAATGTTATCTACTGTACACACACTCAACATACAATGATGGGATATTCATAGGATAACTACCATAGGCACTCCTATTTGAAAGGGGTGCAAATAAGAGACACATAGAAAGCATTGCTCTATAGCAATTTTGAAATTTAGCACATTGCTTGATTAAACTAAGTCCTACTACCTGAGAAGTGTTCTTCTTTGATTCTTGTCTCTTCTTTCTAAGCTCCTGGTTCCATCTTCTAGGCTCCTGACTTTGTCTTCTGAGTCCTCCTTCCTTTCCTGTAAGAAATAGCCCTAATTTGCAGCTAAGTAGTCCTCTCAGCCTACTTCCTTATAGCATGGTGACTGGGTTCCAAAGGTGAGTGTCCCAAGAGAACTAAGTAGAAACTTGCCTTTTATAACATAGACTTGGAAATCACATAGTATCATATGTGCAAGCTCTCCAGATTTCAGAGGATGGAACATCATAGATCCTACATCTCAATAGGAGAAGTGTTGGAGACAAATTTTACAGAGTTTTAGGGATTATATATAATGTTGTATTCATTTTAGGAAAATATGATTGGCCATACTGGGAATTTTGTTTATTTGGTCATTTTAAACAGAAGGGCCTTTACTCGTTCTTCAGGATCTCAGTCAAGCTTAGCTAATACTAAGCAAGTATAGGTGTAGAGACAGCCATAGATGGAGGCAAAGTGGCCAGTGATTTCCTGTGTTTAATAAGGAGCTCTATTTTAAAATTTTATCCCTATCCCCTTGTATTAGTAAAGATAGTCTAAAATGGGTGAAAAAAGACTGAAAAATATAATGTCTCTAAAATATAGTTATCTGTTTTATGTTTTCTTAATAATTCTGAGTGATTTCTGGTTGATAGCTCTACACAATACAGTAATGTGGGGACCTATGCCTCTAACAACAGTCTGCCATCTTCAACCATTAATTCCAAAGAATTCTTTCAGGAGCATCATTGAACATAGAAAGAAGCAGAAAATAGCATAAAATGAAGTCAACACAAGGTTTCTAGGGGTCAGATGTGGATGTGGTCCGAGTTTACTCTGTTTTCATTTCCAGAACTCTGTAATATAGCATACATAACTCCAAAGTAGGATAGGTATTGTAGCATAGTTTGTGCCCAGGATGAAGAAACCCTATATTTTCCTGAAAAGTAGTATCCAACTTTCCCCAAATATACTTCACCAACTCTATCAATCACCATCTTCCTGTTGTTAGGCTGCATCAGATCTCTAATTGGAATATCACTTGTGCGATTTAACTTTTCTTTATACCTGGAGGTCCAAAGCACACCTCTCTCTGTCCTGATATGTGCCCCGAGAGACTGACCTCAAGGCTGCACCCCCAGGCTTGGCTGCCTTCCAGTTTCCTGTTGCATTGGACCAATGGGAGATGGAGAGAGAGAATTAAAGGTAGGAGGAGAGAGGTCAATGACTCCCTTCCTCCACGCTCCCCCAACCTTGCTGTTGCCCTACCAGCAGCTTTATTCCAAGGCTAGAGCTTCTGAGGGTGGCCAGTTTTCCATAGCTCCAGGCCCTCTTTTGACTCCAATACCACCATTCTCTCTTCAGATTCTAGCTTCTGAGTGTTTCACTCTCTTTTGTTGACTCTCATAACCTTTCCCACCCCTTTCTAAACATCTCCTTTTTTAAATTATTCTTAGTTTAACTCTCTGAAATCTCATCTCTTTTCCACCTTACCCCTAATTGATATAATCATTCTATGGACTTAATTTGCTTCAACCTATAACTACCACATACCTATTTGTGCAAGTATGGGATACATCTAATGGAAATAAAAGGAGATTGCCTCAATATTAGTTATCTACTGTGCATAACAAAATATAACAAAATTGAGTACCTTAAAAAAACATATAGTATTTCCCAGTTTTGTGGTTATCTGGGTACAGCTTAGGCTGGTCCTTTCTACTCAGGGTCTCTCACAGCCTATAGTCCAAGAATCAACTGGGGCACAAGTCATCTCAAGGCTTGACTAGGAGATGGTCTGCTTCCAAACACATTCACATATTGGTCAGAAGCCACCCTCAGTTTCTTGTCATGTGGTCCTTCTCATACTGCAGCTCATAACAGCAGGTTGCAAGGGTCAGAGAAAGCAAGAAGAGAGTAAGAGAGGACAAGTAAGACAAAATGTAGAATCTTTTTAACCCCAGTATCTTAACTGACAACTCATCATTTTTGCCATATTCTGCTCATCAGAAGCAACTCAGTAGATCTAGCCCACAGTCAAGGTGAGGGGATTATACAAAGACATGAAATCAGGAGGCAAACCTCATGAGAACACATTTTTGAAGGTGCCTGCCGTATTCCCCTCACCTGCTCATTGCTCCTGCTATGTGCCTCCCTGTAGCATGCAAGACTTACCAGTAGGTACTTTTGAAAGTATAGTTTACAAACTCACCTATTTCTCCTTTTTCAAATCAGAAATCAATTGTCCTTCCTTTTTAATACACTCACCACAAAGATAACATAACAACTGGAATTGCACTGCACTACTTTTAAATGAAATCATTCATAAAGAAAGAAAAAAAACAATCTGGTCTACCAATTCTACGCCTAGATCAGTATTTTCTTAAAGTTAATTGCTAAGTAACAAACTCTCTTCTGCATTCTAATGGAATCTCTAACTGTATATGGTCCCTTGCTCTGTATTCATAGTGGGCAAACATGATAAACTCATTTGGGTATAGATTATTCAGCGGCCCCAACAGAGACTTAGGCTCTTAAACATGAAGTTAAAATAACGTTATATTTTTTCCTTTGTTATATCCTACTATGGGCAATTTTCTAAAGCCAGGTAATCTTCTCCTTGAAAATAGTATTTATATGATGAAAGGGATTTATTGAATAAAATTAGATTTCCGAAGGGATTGGCTATAGATATAGTCTCCAAAGTAATATAATTTACACCACTGAGCTTCTTTGGACCTGTAAGTGTACAATACACCTGCTGTCACTTTCTTGCTCAGTCATGGAAGATGTGGGGCACCAGCCTTTGCAAGAAACAGAAGACCTCCCAACACAGCAGGCCTCCAGGGCTCCTCCACAACAGGGTAGCAAAGGGAACTGCATTTTGTTTTTGAAGTGCAGGCTGGTTAGTGACTTGGTAGCTCTGAGTTCTCTTTCATTCTCCTGTATCTCAAAATCAGCTAAAATATCAGGACCCTCTTAAGAAGAAATAATGTGATACTGGACAGCTTATAAATTAACAGCCAGTAAATTAAATTGAGCCCACTTTAACCTAGTGAGCCTAAAGAGAGACTTTTAAAGCACAAAGAAGAAAAAAGAAAGGAATAAGTTGTGCTTACTAGACCAGTTTTTCCAGTCTCTCTAGGAATTAATCTTGCCACTTTTAATAAGTTCCTATTAGTTATTGCATTTTCAAAAGATACAACATCACATTTGTAAGAACTCATTTTAGCCCTGATTTTTATCTCCTGGGCTCTTAATAGAAAAATTAGATTCAATGCACAGCAATAAATTCTACCAGTGATGAGTGCCTTAACATCACTTCCTATCCTGATTTTTTTCCTTTTCTTACTTTCTTAAAGTGAATTCACATTTCTCTTTCATTCATTTAAAAATATGCATTAATCTGGAAGACTGTTCTATATACACTAACCTCCTCACATAACTCTGACTCCCAATATGGTTACATGGTTAGTCGTGATCCCCTCAGTAAACCACCATCTTCAATTTTATGTTATCATTCTGCCAAAACTGCACTTTGATCCAAACCAAATGAACTTTCCGCCTTGCTCCCAATTCCAGATCTTTTATTTTTTGCATTTGATTACACTTTACCATCTCTTAAAATGTGCTACTTTCTCTCAGACCTCCCCAACTTGAGTAGTTTCTTGATCCTCTCTTGTGTCATCTCCTGAGCTCTCCTCCATTTCCATTTTAGTCACAAGTATAGTCCAAGCTCTCATTACTTGGTGTCTCAATTAAGGCAACAGCTGCCCAGATGATATTCCTGCCATTTGCTCATCCCTACTTGTGTGCTAGAGCCAGTTTAAATTTTCAGGAATTATTCCAGCTGGTTTTTAACAAAGCAATTGTTAAAAACTAAAATAGACAAACTTAAATCATATTTAAAATAAAGGTAATAAATTGCACTGTTTCCTACTTTGTTATATTTTCTATAGTCTTGAGAGTTAATTTACATCTATTATACCTGTAAAGTGGAAATAAGAATACTATGATAGGCTGCTGCATATCTCTTCCCAAATTTGCATTAAATGATAATGTCTGAAAACAGCCATGGTGGCAACATTTATATCACAGAAACTGGCAAATACTACAAATCAGGACTTTGGTTTTTAGAGAGCAAGTTGTTGAACATTTGCTAGCTTGCCATTTCTGTGCACAGTGACACATAGTCTCCTCTTCCTCATCTCTTCCTTAGGGACAAGCCCATGATTGGACATGGGTCTGTATTAGGGTTCTCTAGAGAAACAGAATAGGATATATAGATATATGGAGATATAAATATACATATATATACATACATACACATATACACATATATATGCAGAAAGAGAGGGAAAACAGAGAGAGAGAGATATTTATTACAGGAGCTGGCTCACATGATAGTGGAGTCTGAGAAGTCCCAGATATGACATCTGCAACCAGCAGAAACAGGAAAGCTGGTGATGAAATTCATTCCAAGTCCAAAGGTCTGAGCACCAGGAAAGCTGATGGTCTAAGCCCAAATCTAAGACCAGAGGCCTGAGAACCAAGAGCACTGACATCCAAGGGCAGGGGAAGATGGATGTCCTACTTCAGCAGAAAGAACAAATTTGCCCTTCCGTTTTTTTGTTCTTTTGGGCCCACGATAGATTGGATGATTCCCATTTGCATTAGGGAGGGTGGTCTTCCTGACTCAGTCTACTGATCAATACTAATTGCTTCTGGAGACACCTTCACAGACACATCCAGAAATAATGTTTTACCAGCTGTCTGCATGTCCCTTAGCTGAGTAAAGTTGACACATAAAATTAACCCTCACAGGGGCCTTTGGCTAGTTAGCGAAGATCTAAAGATCTGATACCAGCCGAGAGGGTATCTCTGGTGTGTACTGGCTTTCAGGTAAGACAAGGACACAGAGATAAGAGGCAAGAGGGAGTAGAAGAGAGAATAAGGTTGTTAAGCCTGAGAACAGGGTCCAAACAAGAAGGCCTGAGAGAGCTCAGCCCAATAACTTGGAAGACGAAATTTCCTTGTTCAAGTAATGACTCTATTTTTAGCTATCTAAATTATCCCTGATGAGGAAGAAATGGAAGATCTGTGTTTACCGGACAGAGGATACATGACTTAGAAGAGACAACCTTCTGATGGAAAGATCAGAAAATTGTGCACGTAGTCGCAGAGCAAGTTAAAGATCTTTACTGGCTTTTACTGCACAAATTTTTCTTGATGTGAAAATTTTCCAATTGTTCTTTTTTCTTTCCTCTCTTGTAGTAAACTTTAAACAAAATCAAGAAAATAGCTTATATATTTTTGTGACTGTAATTTAAATTAGAAGAAATACTTTGTGGCAGTCTCTTGAAGTATAATCATCATATGAACTGGAAATTTCCCATTTAATAAGTGTGCTTTGATTTCTTTGATGTTTACCACATAACTTCTCTGTCTCAGATGCAAGATGGTTAGGACTTTCATCTTTCCCCCTTCCTCATTATCTGAGATTCATAGGTTTTGGTCAAAAATATTTTTAACAGAACCTTTTAGGAAAACTTTTTATATTATGTCATATTTTTAATAATTCTGAGTTGTTATTATATTTCATATGCAGTTATACAAAGTTTTTCTAAATGAATTACTTCCCTAAAAACTATAAAGACCAAATTTGTTATTATTCTATGATAATACCTTTGATAAATTACATTCTCAAGGTAACAAATGTTTTATTAAAAAGGTTTCCTATATACACATACATATAGATTCTATATATGTCTTTTTTCATTCATTTTAACTTCTAAAACCTAATAGTAAGTTGTAATATTAATCATATTTCATAGCTCTGAATTCCATATCTGTGTTTACCAAATTCCAGGTCTTATACTGTACAACCAGTTTTCCTTTTTCCAGTTGACTGTAAGAGAAATAATTTTCTATGATCAATAAAGAGAATGCAGAAGTGGAAACCATTTGTAATTAAACACTTGCAGTTCATGAAAAAAGGAAAACTTTTATTTTCATACCTCTGTGTTATTCAAATTTGTCATAACAAACATGCACAGAGGAATTGAGAGGCGAATGTTAAAAATAATGAATTTATTGAATAATTATATTTGATGCTGTATTACTAAACTAATGATATTAAACTAACAACCAGAAAACAAAATAAACTAGTAGCATATCGCTTTTTCCATTTCTTTCAAAATCTCAGCATCAGGTCTTATTTGTTGGAAGAATTACAGACGTAAACTTTACATCTACATACACAGGCATTTTAAATTTGTTTGTCTTCCATATTTTTTTTTGAGAACTTGATGTTAGTAAATATAACATGATAGGGTCCATTTCCACTGAATTTTGTTTGCATTTATGGCTAGAATCCTCCCAAGTTCTCTGGACCCAATTATCTCATCACATGCATCTAAAACTTAAACAAGGAACCCAGTAAGAAAATGGAAGTGAATGAATCAACATCTACACATCTGTGATCTTTAAAAAAAAGGACACAAAACATGAACTTTTGATAATAGCTCAGTAGCAGCATACAGTATTATGCGAATACTAGCCAAGGACAGCATCAGCTAGTGAAGTAAAAATAGGAATGTTACAAAAGTCAGAAAACTTACATGGAACAGGCATGAAACTTACATGAGCAACTTACAGCTTTATGATTTCAAGTGAGTGACACAAACACTCTGCTCCTTGTTTTAGAGATGGACATGCCTGCCACAAACGGATGTTGTATACATCAATTCATAGAAACTATAAAAATACCCACTCTTAATAATAAATGTTAATTCATGCAAATGCTACAAATATCTCTTATTTCATTCCACAGAAGTTCTCCACCAATTCCTACCTAATTGGAACAAGGCCTAAACCTTTATTTCAAGCATTTCACTAATACATAATTGTATATTCTCACTAGTCTATATTAAATAAGAAAATAGAAGATATTTGTCAGGCCTCTGAGACAGAGTGCAGTTCCTCCTCATGAAGGAAGTAGGGAGTAATGGAAAGAATCGGTCAGCACGTATTCTGAAGATGACGGACCTAGCTAACCTGGGCGGTACTTCATTAACTGGTTTCATAACTTTCCTATTTCATCAAATAAGCATCCACTAGACATTAAGTTGTTCTGGGTGCTAAGGATACAATGATAAGCAAGAAAAAATATCCCTTGCTTTCTCCTAGCTCAGAGTCAAATGTGAATAACACAATGACACAAGGAATTACATTATACGTTACAAAGGTAAAATAAAACTTCCATGAATGAAAAAAAAGACAATAACCAGCAATTACAATCAAATGTGATATTATAGAAGACACAGGGGCTACAGTGGGATAAACAGGAGGATGCTCAAGAAGGTCTAGGGACTTTAGTACAAGGAAGGTTTCACAGAGGAAATCCTTCCATTCTCTCTGAGCTCATTATGTTCAGCTACATAGGCCTTCCTTCAATTTCTTGCTCATTCAGGGCCTTTCCTTTATTGAAATGTTCTTATTACAATTCTTCACACAACTGTTCCTACTCATTACTCAAATCCCAAGTGATGTCCACTCTTTAAGGTGAATAATCTGAATTCACATCTTAAACAGTTACTAGCACATCCCCTTCAGATCTTCAATGAGCAATATGACTTTCAATATACCAAATGGAAATGTGAACATTTTGCGCATTTCTTTGTAAATAGTAGATCTGTGCAGAGCAGAATCCTAAATAAACAGTAACTTAGAAACTCATCATCCAGCTTTTAATTCCATTTAACTGACCAATAATCCCCGATATTAATGACAAATTTATGCATTTGGTTCCCTTCCCCCAAGCAACATGTAACTACATTCTGACAACAGCAGCATATTTTTACCACACAAATGTTCTATCAACTGAATGAAGAGAACTTCCTAGCTATTAGTCTGCACAGTTATGTAGCTGCTTATTTTGTATCAAATGCCTAGAGAAGGCTTGGCAGAGAAACATGGAATTGAATAGAAAACGTAAAGTGCAATATTCCTTAAACAGTGGGTGAAAATAAGTAAAGGACTCAGCATCAAGGCAAACTGATGAAAAAACAATGCAAGCTGTTACATGAAGAGAGGGTTTTCATCTCAACTGGTCTTTTAATTTACATTAACTTTCTGAAAAGTAATGCAGACTTATGACTTACTGAGCTTTTTCCCTGAGTACACATCCTCCTACTGTGAAGATTAGGACCTGGGGGAGAGAAGAAAGGAGGAAGGGAAGCTGGCAACTGTCCTTAGGGTACAAAGGTGCAAAGATTAAAAAGATGTTGAAGCTGTCCTCAAACCCAAAGTTTAAGCCCACCTGTAATCATATGCAAATTTGCCCTCCTGCCAAAATGGAATCCTGATGAAAAAGCTTTACCTGGTGAATTTAAATCAAGAATTAAAGCTCGTTTTAAAACCAATGCAATATAAAAATTCCAAAGTTTCCTTGGGGGAGATTTATTTTATGGATAAGATTCTCCTGCATAATTATCTTCAACAATAGATACTATTTTCCAAAGCATATGCTGATCTGCCTAAAGAGGGAAGCTATATAGGTCATTACACACAGTGAAGTTGCCAGTGTTTATATACTTATAAACACTTCATGTATCTTCTCTAATGGTGTTATAGCATTACTTCTGTTTCATATTCCTTCAGCTTTTGAAGAAAATAGACTTATTAAAATATAAGCCTTTCCTAGAAGAATAATATTAAACCATTATCATCTCTTAATAAATTAGTAGATTAACTAAGAAAAGGAAGGACACTTAACATACAGTTTGACCACTTTCCAATTTTAACACTATTTAGGTTCTTATTCAGATGTTTTAAACATTTCATAAAGTATCAAAATTTCACACTGTAACAGAGAGATTCCAAATCATTTTTTAAATTTCTATTTAAAATTGTATCATGCCTTCCAAAGAAAGATTTAAAGCACTTAAAACACAAAAACACACACTCATATACATATATACCTACCTGCATAACTACACATACACACACACACTGAGCTTTTAAGGAAGAACAAGAAATCCAAAATTCTATACATGGAGAAAAATGTAAATCATCATTCTCTTGATTTCATAATTACCATGATGGAGACTAAATTTTGAGTGTACTTCCTTGTTTATTTGTTCATTCTTAAAGGAGATTATGTATTATGTAATGCTCATTATCTTAACAAAAACTTTTTTTCCTCACTGGTATTGAATTCTAAAATGAATTTGTTTCAAGAGTCCTTATACAAGTGACATTTAACACCTCTTAGACCATGTCTGTTAACAGGCTTTTGATATATTCAGATAGTCTTCATAGTATTTTTTAATGTATCAATTCTCGATGAGAATCAAATATGCAATACAATCAGTTAAGATGTTACTTCAAGAAGAGAAGCTAATTAAGTTTTGGTGTATACATTTCAGGGGTTTTTTAAGCTTGGTAGAGGCATAGGAGATAGACCCTCCCCCTATGTTAGATATGGGAAATTGGCAGCCCTTGGACAATTAATCTACCTTCATGATTTTTCAGGCCAACATGTAAAATTGAGAGAGTTCACGTTATCAGCAGTGATTCACAAACGCTCTAGAAACAGAATGCTCCACCCCACCAGGCGTGCACTCCTGTGTGACTTCCATCACCTGGACCTGAGTAGAAACTGCACCTTTTGGATGCTACCTGGGCCTGCCCTTTCTACCTGTCATCTGGTACCCTTCACTCATTTTAATTACCTGCCTTGAGCCTCATTCTGAAAGGAGTATAGCTGTGCTATGCTCTAGAAACATTTCAGGATTCACTTGTAGCCCAAAACACAGTAGTTTTGCAGTTATTTCTCCGGCATTTTGGTTGGAGGGAAAGAAATGTTCTTAAATTCACAAAATTTTCTTACATTACTATAAGGCATATCGTTCACCATCTCTGAATGTGTTGTATACACACATAAAAACAAATCAAAACATGTTGCTAAAATAAAGTGGTAATTGCTTGTGAGTGGGCAGAGGAAAAACAATTTCCTTCAGAAGGCTCTAATGCATGAGATCATTCCTAGAGTATAATTGAAAAAAGTCTAATTTATTCATTTAAAAAAAAAACAATGAATGAAGAAATTCTGCAGACTGGATGGCAAAATGGAATTTTCACACTTCTCAAAACTTAATGCATTTAGCATAAATTTTTCTGTGTTGTGTTGAATTGAGCAAATATGTTTCTTTCCACCCTTGCTTGCTAATTTCTTAGAAGGCATTTCTGTGAGATTCAAATTCCAATATGTTACAAAGCAAAATTTTGGAGGCTGTCACAGAACTTTTTAAGTACTTACAGCAACTGGCTCTTTTAAAATTACAACCACACTTCGATGGAGTTGAAATCGCTCCTGGCTTCTTTAACTGAGCAGAAATTCCAAGAAGGAACTGTGCCATATTTCCCCTTCCTTCTCAGAGTGTTCATATTTATTTTGTTGTTTAAAGGGTTCACACAGAATATACCTTGATAAAAAACCTTTTGTGATTAGCTGAGAAAATGTCTTCAAAAAAACAGATTTCAGGAAAGTTCTCAGTCCTCCGGCAAATGTCGGCACTGAAAACTTGGCAGATGCCTAATTATTATTGCAGTTTTTCAAACAGACTTTTTATGACTCACCAAGACGATGAAATCAGTTCCATTAAAAGACCTCTCCTATACTGTTATGTCAGAATATCCTGATTTATATGCTATCTTCTGAGACTCATTGTGTTCAATCTGCCTTCACCGCAAACATGGCAATACATCTTGTTCTCATAACTTGCTTCTGCTCCCCTTCTCCCATCCCTTCCTCCAAGCACTCATCAGAGTCTCTGAGGCAGTAAATATAACTGTTCCCCTTTAGAGGCAGATAGAATAACCATATTTCCAGGAACTCCCAGAGCAGCTAATGTCACCACAGTCCATTTGTAATAAATGGCTACTTAGCTTTTTGATACTGTAAGACTTGTACAATGCATGATGGAGTCTTTATTCACAGATACCCAACGAAAATATCCAATGCAATTATCCATCTTAATACTCAGTTCAGCAATTACCCATTTTTGTCCCTAGCATTGTTCTCTGAAAGAATATATATGTTTTTTTGAAATAAAACATATTAATGTAATGTAGATCTGCTTAAAATGCACAAACTAATTGTTCGGGTTGCTAATGGATTGTAAAGCTAAGCTTGAATTTTCCTTCAAATGTTTTATAATTAAATGGGAAAATTAAGTGTTTTAAAGTGCTCTTCATAAGGGAATTTACAAGGAGAGAGAAGAGCCATGAGTCTAGCTACCTTGATAAGAATAATACCAGAAACAGCAGCAGAAGGTTCAGGGCATTGAAAGCAGTTCCTTGGGTCCTTCTTTCCTGTGTCAGATGTGCTCTTTCGGTCCAGAACAGATGTGGTCTCTGAAAGGGGCCTTTGGATTCTTCATATAACTAGGGGTATTTCAGTTTGGTTTCAAGTAGGAAACATGTTCATTTTATATCCCAGAAAATTTCATGGCTTGCATGGCATTCTCTCCTTCTAGCTCCTGTGTTCTATTTCCTACAGATAATTCTTTGCCAGGGATATCCTGCAAAAGGCTATAGGCAAGATACAAGGTCTCTTCTTCCTAGCAAGTATCATTAGTCTGTTTACCCAGAGGTCCAGCTGACAAACAATTAGACCAGGTCACCTGACTTTTCTTGTACCCCTGGGGAAAAAGGAGTGAATGGATAGCAGTCCAACTACCTGAATGTCCTTCTCCCAGGACCTCAGCCACATACTGCAGAAAGCCCAAAATTAAATGACTTCTGACAATTCCCATCTCACCCGTGGGGAGACTTCAACTTCAGAATCACAGGATCATATAAATTATTGATGGCACATAATAAGGAGTGCCAAATGACTATAGTCCAAGTCCACATATTTATTGTAAATTATCACTGAAAATATTGTAAATATTACAAAAGCACATATAGCAACGCATATACACATTTCCTATAATAATAAACATTTTTGTGCAAAGATGACATTGCTGTCATCACTTAGTTTTGTATTCAACAAGTAAATTTAAGTAAAATTGCCTGAAACTATATTAGGCCCTTGAATTTACTTAAAAAAAAAAAACACATAAGTTTCCTGCCTTCATTTAAATGGTTTAAGTATAAATAAACATGGCAGGATTGGGGGGCTTCAAAGCTGGTAAAAACCCACAGCAGTAATGCCCAACCCAGATTTCATAGTTGAGGGAAAGTTTCTCAAGGAAAAGCTGATCTAAAGAATTTTCAAAAGAAAGCCAAAAAAGGTTGGAGAGTTGAGTGTTAAAGATAAAGAAAACAATGGATGAAAAGCCTAGAATTAATAGAAATGTGATGTGCTTGAAAAATTGAAAGTACTTCAGTCTGGCACAAGGCAGGGCTGGACTGAGGGAGACCAGGAAGTGTTTTTTAAGTTCTGTTATATAGATTGACCCTTTGGTCACAAATGGCAAGATTTTACTCTTTTTATGGCTATGGCAATATTCCACTGTGTACATGGATGCCATTTTCTTCATCTATCCATATGGACACTGAGGTTGTTTCCACATCTTGGCTATTATATGTAATACTACAATAATCATAAGTGTGCATATATTTTGTTAAATTAGTGGTTTTGTTTTCTTTGGGTAAATTCCCAGAAGTGGAAATACTGGGTCATATGGTATTTCTGTTTTTAGTTTTTTGAGAAACCTCCATATTGCTTTCCATAGTGGCTGCACCAACTTACATTCTCACTAACAATGCAGGAGGGTTCCCTTTATTCCACATCCTCACCACCACTTGTTACTTCTTGTCTTTTGGATAACAGCCATTCTGACTGGTATGAGGTGATGTCTCACTGTGGTTTGGATTTGCATTTCCATGATGATTAGTTATGTTGAACATCTTTTCATGTGTCTGTTGGCCATCTGTATGTCTTCTTTGAAAAAATGTCTCTTCAGGTCCTTTGATCATTTTTTAATCAGATTAATCTTTTTGGTGTTGAGTTGTATGCATTCTTTACATATTTTAGATATTAACCCCCTTATCATGTATATCATTTACAAATATGTTCTCCCATTCATAGGTTGCCTTTTCATTTTGTTGAGTTCCTTTTGCTGTACAGAAGCTTTTTATTATTATGTAGTCCCATTTGTTTATTTTTGCTTTTGTTTCCCTTGCCTGGGGAGACATATCTAAAAAAATTACTAATTCTGATGTTCAAAAGCTAAGTGTCTATGTGTTGTTCTAGCAGTTTTATGGTTTCAAGTCTTACATAGGTGTTTCATCCATTTCAAATTTATTTTTGCATATAGCATACAACAGTGATCCAATGTCATTCTTTTGCATGTAGCTATCCAGTTTCTCCAATATGATTCTTGAAGATACTCTTTTCCCATTGTATATTCTTGTCTTTGTTGTATATTAATGAACCATATAAGTGTGACAAAAGGTGACTACACTATGGTAGTTAGCTTTTAGCAATGCATATAATTGTCAAATCACTGTTGTATATCTGAAGCAAATACAATATTGTATATCAACTATACTTCAATTAAAAAAATAAAAACATTTTAACCTTAGTGTAAGAATGATGAGTTGCCACTGAAGAATGTTAAGCAGAAGCATATATGCCTTTTGAAAAGATATAATCCAGAAAATGAGATGGTGTCACATGAAAGGTTGAGAAATAAATGAGGATGCTATTGCAGAAATCAGAGATGAGACAGATGGTAGTAGCCTGAGCTGGAGTTATAGCCCTGGGGAAAAGCTGACCAGTTTGAAAGATTTGTAGGAGACTAAACAACCAGGACATTGAGACTGAATTGACCTGAGAGATAAAGAAGAGAGAAGTCAAGAATAATACCAAAGTTTATGGTCGAGCAACATGAAAAAAATTGCCATTGACTTAAGACAGAAAACACAGGAAGAAAAGGGAATTGCAAAGAAAAACTATGAGTTTGTTTGGGGGTTTTTTTTGTATGTTCAAATTGAAAAGTCAGGCAGAATAATTACACGTAGTGTCCTAAAGGAAGTTGGATGGGTAGATTTGATTCTAATGAGAAGTATCTGGTTGAAATTATTTTGCTATCATTAGCATATAGTAGGGAATTAGAGTCACAAAGTTGGATGTAATTTCTCAGGGGAATTCTCCCTTAAGAGAAAAGGGCATGGAGCATAAAAACTGTATTATCAAGTGGAAAAAGAACATGTAAGGAAACTGGGTAAGGGCAAAGAAGTAAGAAACACACCAAGTTCATTTGGTGTCACGGAAGCCCAGAGAATAGAATGTTTCAAGAAGGGCATATGGAGCAGTAGTAAATGATGCCAAAAGTTGGCTGAGAAATACCTGTTGGGGTGTCACTCAGTTCAAAGTCACAGGGAAGTCAGATTCAGATAGAGTGAAATGTGGAACCACAGTCAAGAAAGCAGAGCAAGTTTTATTACTCTCTGAAACAGAGTGGGTCTCTGACTTAGTGTCATATGGCCCCAAATGCCTATTGTAAGGCTTCTTTTATGGGGTTTTTAGCAGGGCAAAGAAGTCCTTGATTGACATTCTTTGGCCTTGGAGGCTGGATCTGATTGGAGGGAAGACATGGGCTGCGCTCTGACATTTTCATCTGGGGAATTTTTATCATCTGGGGAATGTTTGTGCCCTTCAAGTCACTCTCAGTCCCTGTGGCTTCATTTAACTAACTCTCTGCGTTATCTCTGGCTGCCTGGCTTTCTCTGATTAACTCACTGAGTTCTTGGTGGACCCCACCCTTCCTTCATCCTTGTCATGTCTGTCTTTCTACCTAACATACCCATTACATTTTCTAAAACAGAGGTGGTAACTTTGACAATAGATACATCAATGGAACACTAGAGGAAAAATATCAAGATTAAACAAGAAATACATTAGGTTAACAAGCTAAGAACATAGGTTAACACTCTTTCAAGAAGGTTGCATGCAAAGAGGAAAGGGAGGTGACTGGAGGTAGACCTTAAGTCAAAGAATAATGTGATTTAATTTTGCTTAGTTTATTTAGTTTTGTAATAAGAAAGAAAGTCCTGTTTACAAATTGATGCAAAGGAAAAAGAAGCAGAGGAAAGAAAGCAAAAAGAGAAAGCAATAGAGGGATTAGTCTTGGAAAGGAGGAGAGAAAATCAGATGAGATGTTTATCATTTCAGTGGTGAGGAAGAGATGGTTGCTATTTTACATCATTGTGCTCTTATTAGAATAGGCTATTCAGCTATCACCAAAACTGAAGAGGGAAATTGAGAGCCACAGTTGGAGGAAAATGGAGGTTTGAAATCATATTTTATGGAAATTAGGAAAAAAAACTGCTGATTTGAGGAACAAATAGACAAAAATGTTCAGAGATATTGTAAAGTAACCCACTGATGGGATTAGAGAGTAGAGGGATTATTACATTCAAGAATGAGTCACTCCCTGCTGGGATATGACTTCTCAAAACCACAAAATATTTCACCATCATAGTTAAAACTTTACCTTTAAATAGTCCAATTCAGTCAATTATATAGCTCAGGAACTGTGATAATCAAAATAAATAATAAGCTACAATTTGCCAGAAATACTTTGAATTATCCTGCCTCTATGGGACAAGTGGCTTCCCACCATATTCAAAAATCCCTCATAATTCTATCAGAAATATGTAGACAAGCAATTGTTTTTCTTCACAAATCTCTAATTTTACTATGACCATCTCCACTTTACACTGCTTTTTATTGCAGTGTTTCATTTCTAAAGCTTGGAAATAATGTACTTTTAATTATCAAATGGTATTTACTTTGTTGGGCTTAAATACACATTTTGACTCCAAAATGCCTGAGTTCAGACCCGAATTCACACATACTGACCAGCAGGTGTCTTAGGAAAATTCCTGACCTCCTGGGAACCTCATGCTCTCATTTGTCAAATGAGAAGAAGAATCACATAGGACATTGTCATGATTTAATACATAGGAGGGTCTTAATCAATACCTAACACATAATAAGCTCTCAGTAAATGTAAATCATTATTGTTTGGCTGTATCTAGGGGATGGGACAGGGTGAAGGCTCTATGTTCTTCACTGTGTACTCTCCTCCAGGGAATATATTTTGATTTGGGGCATAGCCAGATCCAGCCAAATTTCCACATTATAATAAGAATCTGTCTCACCAGTATAATAAGCTGAGGCTTTTCAAAAAGGATGATTACCAAGAAAACCAAAAGGAAAAGTTCTGGAAAGTAGAGAAAGAAAAAAAATTAAATTGTTTTACTCCCATCCCATTTTTTAAGATTAGATCCCCTGCCTATCTTTTTCTAGGACCACTGTTCTTGGGTCAGAGACTATTTTCATGGCTCGGTTAAATAGCAAGCAGACCTTACTGACTACAAAGGCTGGCAGATCTGGTAATGACTTACAGAAGGAGATGGTGGTGCCTACTTGTCTGAATAATGTTAAGGACTTGGCAGATAATTCTCAAGGACTTTTTAATTGTAGCCCTCAGAAAGCCAGAGAACAGACTACTGGCCTTCGAAGCTTTCTTTCATTCTTGACTCTATGAGAGCAAATTCTTCATTTACCTTCATATGACATATTTTACATATAATGTGAATATGATTCATCCTAATTGCACATAGCATTACTGCCAAGGATGGTCATGGATAGAGCTCCTTTCTGTCTTCTATATAAGCCAGAGGCCCTGCCTGTTGTTTAAATTAACCTTTCATGCAACCACTAACTCGTCTAGTGATGATTCAAGCCAGAAACAGTAATTTTATTTATATGATGTCTTGCATAGAGGGCAGGCTAGTAAAAGAAAAACAAATCTAGAATGGACAATGAATTAAATCAAAGCTGCTTTGTACTTGGGATGTACTCCAGTAGTGTATGATAGAGTCTATCTACTGAGGTTTATAATGATTCTGCCAATATTAATTATTCACCCTGCAGCTTATGCATTTGCAGGGAACCTGGGCTAATGCTAGTAAATGTAATTCCCAGAGTAATGCCTTCCAGCTGAAGGATGCAGATCACAACAGCTTTAGCTGTCATGTCGCCAGTTGAAAAAAGCATTTCAAGGCAATATTTCAATAAACAGGACAAGTTCAGACAGTTCAAAAGTTCATAATGAACATACTTCATAGCTCTGTTCAAAAGGGTGAAGGAAGGCTTAGTGGGGGAAATACTTAGGTCTGATTCCACTGGGATGGCCCAGTATACATGGTGGATTAAATATAGTTAGCCCCTGTCTACTTCAAGCTGTCTTCTCTTGCTGTATACCGATAAATGACTCCAGTTGCTGAAACTGCATTTGTTATCAGATGTAAAGGAGACTGGCTGGTTTGTTGGGTCGGCAAAAACATGCTGCCACTTATTGACAGGGCCAAGAGCCTGTTTTCATGAATGAAGTCATAAGTAATCTTGTGTGATGGGAAGGAGTCAGTTTGAAAGTAGCATTAAAAAAGACTCTGGGTTTTTGATGGATGTTAATAACAGCACGAGAAAAAGGCTCTTCCTAGTCATGTTTTATTGCCTTATTCTATCCTCAGGATCTAGGCTTTCAAAATGTGATACATTTGCCTCAGCCGTGGAAAGGGCTTCTCCCAAAGAGAAATGCCTTGACAGTCTCATCTTTGTTCATTCAGTGAAATGCTCTTTGGAGTGACTGTGTGAATATATCTTTAGATTTGGCAATTTTTATAATGGAAATAATAATACTTTTTCCTCAAGCTCCTTTCTTTACAACTAACCATGTTTAGGCGAGCTCTGAAATATAAATGAAATAATTTCATTACTAAAAATCTATGTGCATGACTATCTTCAGTTAGGTTAATTTGAAAACTTTTAAACCCTTGGCTCTTTATTATGTTGGAATCACTGTGTATAGTTCGAGTAGCTGGATGAAAACATAAATGAAGTTCATATTACATTTCCTGAAGAGGGACTCTCACTCATCTTAACTGTATTAACCAATCATCAGGGAAACTGTATTCTTTGAGTCAAATTTGATTAAAACTATAGGGAAGTCATTCTGAACAAGAGCTAAAAACCATTCCCATGTAAAATATATCCTTGAGCTTAAAACAGACATTAAGCATGATATTCTGGCACTATTGTATGTTAGAAGGAATGTTAGGAAATACAATTTTATCTAAAAGCCACTGGTAGGAGTTAAGAAATAGGAACTAATGAGCTGAAGGTAATTTACAATTAAAAATGTGTTCTTCATGCTAAGATGGGAAGAAATTAAGCTTCTGGAGAAGGAGTATTAACCATTTCTGAGTTTATTTCACAGAAACAGGTATCTCATAATCAGAAAAAACTTTGAAAATACTCCATTAATTGCTAAGATCTACAGTTCATTATATAATTTTGGAACAATGGAAACTCACATTGTCAAAGGTTATTTTAGAATTATTAAAGTTTGTGCTGAAGTAAATGTAGGAAATGTGGTTATGGGCTGGAATCCTTTTTCTTTAACAATTTTGTAAGCAATTTAATAGATGCTCAAATATGAAGGAAAAGAACCTATTTGATAAATAGAAAATGCCAATGACAAGAGTACTTGACAGGGTGATTGTCCATATTTTCATACTCTGAAAAATATGAACATTCTGAAAACTCATGTTCTTTATGTGTATGTGGCCAGCTAAACAGTTATGTAGTTATGTAGAATGGAATGAGGAAACAGTCCATATTATAGGATCTGTGAAAATAATCACATAACTTGAAGTATTTGACTTTGAATTATTTGAAATCTCCCACACTGACACTCCAGGTCAGTTATGACAAGTTTTTCTGAATTGCCACTGCATTTGACCCCAAATGTATTTTTCCTTATCTTCTTTCCTAAGCTAACACACTGTGGCTTACTAAGGCATGGAGACATGATGAATGTACACAAGCAAGACTGATCACTGAGAGCCAACTGGGAAACATTTACTTCCAAGGTTCTTCTTCAGATGGCAAAGATTAAAAGCATCTGTAACACAGTTAAAACCCTGTCAGTCACCATCCTGAGAGGTAAGACAGGGGAGAAGGATACCAAGCCAGCGGCCACAGGAAGATGCTGAAACTGTTCCCTTTGCAACTTCTTCCGCCCTCATCCTACCTGCCACCCTTAGCTCCTGCCTCATTCAGTACTCACATTTCTGTTTGCTCTTGCACCTGTACGTGTGGGTACATGCAGATTGTTCAGGCTGACAACCCATGGAAGAACATACTTGTTTCCACTTTCAATGAGTGTCAGAAAGTAGCAATTACATTGTTTTCATGTAAAAAGTTGTTTTTCTTCGTATGTCTTGTGCCGCACATCCACTGACAGTGGGATAGAGATATCCAATGTTTCACAAAGAATTTTTTAAGACAACTAGTCAGGACAAATACAAACTCACATTTTTTAGGTACTTTATGTTATCTTTTAAACATGATCAGCAAAAGAAGGAAAAAATGTGCACTGCTCCCATAGAAGGGCATATTCTCTTTCGTTTTCTAATAACTCAGGGATATTGGCTATAGGGGAACAGGAAAATTAAGGGGATTAATAATTATATTAATAATTTATATTTATCGGATACTTAAAATTCCTTTAGACTGTTTCATACATATTATCCACTTGCATATTATAGACTATTAGCAAATAAGTGTGTACATCAACAAGATACATCAACTAGATGTATTAAATGTAGTAGATTGTATAGAGCATCTTACAATTCACACTTTCAAGGAGTTTGCATCTTCTTAGGGAGACAACATAGGGAAAGTTAAATAGCAATCATCTTAATAATGATGAGCATAACTAGCATTTCTTATTTATCAAACCTATGAGATGTTAATACTATGCAGACACTAAGGTAGATATTAATATTACACACACAAGAGATTTAAAATATAGAAAGTGCTTGGACTTTTGTCCTTTGTTCCAAATAATTGCCTTAAACTTATTGCAGAAATTAGCAGGTAGTTCCATTTTCTGAGAAGGGATATATATACTTTCTATCTTTCACTATCAGTGTTCAAGATAACAATGCTACTAATATACTACCTGTAGGCATATTTATATTTGAAAAGGTCATTAGGTGATTCAAAATATTCCTATTAATATAGTAATGTTTATCTCCAGGCCTCCTTACCAAAAAAAAAAATCAGGTCTTTGATTTTCTCCATATCTACCACAGGTTTTTTTTTCTCTTTTCCCCTTACCTACCAAATGAATAAATCAAATGTCTAATTCTTCTTTAGTTGAGCTTCAGCATTAGAGAGAACTGTAGCTGATTTACTGGTGCCCAGATCCAACCTAGCTTCTATCTGTTTCTCTAACTACATTTTCTCCAAGTAATGTTTATAGAGATCCTTTCCTGGAATCACATTTCTAACAATCCTGCCCAGATTCTGAGTGCCAAATTGCCTTTCCTTGAAGAATGTCTGAGGTCTGTACATGTAAGATAAGATAGTGGAAGATGACATAGTCTATGCAATTTGCCTACAGAAATCTTCACCGAATGATCAATGACCACCTCTAATGGAAATATGGTTTCAATTTTCCCTTTGAAAAATGGTCTAGCCTACACTCCCAAGAGATAGGTTTTCCCTGTCAAGCATTTTCTTTTTTTTCAAATGTATGTGCTAGTGTTTGGGGCCAATTTAACAACTATATTACCCCATTGGTGCTATTATGAAGCCCCATATGTGCTTTCACCCTGAATTTGTTTTTCCTGTAACTGATATATATATACATATATATATATATATATAGTCTTATACTATGAAGTATTTTCAACTCAGATTTTCAATGTGGTCATTTCGAATCCTGAAGTAAAATATTCAAAAAATTCATTGTGCCTTTTTCTACTACTAAGAACCGTTATACATCAATAGTCATATAGTAATTTAGTGTAAGATGGTTAATTGTTTCAAGAGAATATAATGGCCCTATCTTCTATGACGTAATTCAATCAAAAAAATTTAGGGTTATCCATTACACTGTCAAAAATCACCTCTCAGAACACATCACGCAAGTACTCGACGTGACAATCAAACTAGCTAACTAAGAATGCAGTTCCAGCTTAAAAGGACTCTGGAAATACTACCGCTCTAGGACAGAGGACAGACTTTATGACAAGTCTTCAGATAATTGTTGCTGCCTTTCTGGCTATTAATCTTGCTTTGTTTCAGTGGCTGCATATAACCTGTGTATCTGCCTGGAATTTTGATTTCTCTCCCAGTTCCCAACGGTCTAGACTTCGAATCCTTTCCTTATTCTGTTTCTTGGTATTCACTTTTCTCTTACTGGGAAGAGTTCAAAACTGGAATTAGATTATTGGAAATCAGAGTTAGAAATGTGATGTGCTCTGTGCTCATTATCAGATACAATGCAATTTCATTTAGGAAAGACACCAAATTTAGGGAGTGACATGGTGGCTCACCAGTTGTTTTGTTTCAGTGGTTTTCATTTTAACAGTGGATGACCAAGGGAACGGATGGAAAAAAAATGTGAGAACAGTTGAAATAAGTACAGTCCAGGTATTGATATGAAAAGAAAGATTATTCTTCAGAAACCTTGATGTAATCGATTGCTGTTTGTTCAATGATATCTAGATCTTCCATTTTATATATATTTATATATATACATAAATACATTTAAACTATAATTTGAGCTTAAATTTTTCAAGTTATTTATACCTCTTTTTTTCTGACTAAAGCATTTAACAGTTTTTGAATCCATCTATTGAGATAAGAAACTTGATAAACTTGATTTTTGCCTGCCCATCTGACTTTGGGCCCGCAATTTATCTGAGCCCTAATGTCTAGGTATATCTTGACTTAGCCTGAATACCAACACTAAGTCTCACAAGTTTGCTCAGATACCTACCTGATCCTTCAAACCTGCCCCCAACTTCCCTAAGATCAGCTCCTTGTTTTCAGTGGTTCATAGCCCAATGCTTAGAGAGATACTAATTTACACACTATACCAGCCGTTTCTCAATTCTAGCTATACATAAGAATCACCTGATGAGTTTTTTTTAATATGTTAAATGGTCAGTATCCATACCAAATAAGCTAATTCAGAATTTCTGTAGGTAAAATCTAGATACCAATACTTTCAAAAGATCCTTAGGCTTGACAACTGCAGCTCTACCCAGTTTTCAGCTCACACAGCAGATATGACCTGCCCTCACGGGTGTTATCTCTCTGAAAAGATAATACAGTTGAAAAAAATATCAGTGACCCCTGGGAGATGGCTTCGTTGAAGTTTTTACAGCATGCACTCTGGAGTAAAATAAATATGCATTCAATTTTTGGCTCTGCTGCTTACTAGATACTTGACCAAGAGCAAGTAACTAAACCTCTCCGTCTATTGCTTCATTTGCAAAATGCTAACACCGCAGAACCTCATAGGGTTACTGTGAGAATTAAATGAGCTCCTATAGGTAGAACTGAGCAAAGTGCCTGTCAGAGGCATTACCAACAAATCAGAAACAGGGTATTATATATATTGTGAGCTAACAAATAGTTGTAGTAGAATGAAGATTCCAGTGAAGACTGTTAGGTGAATGTGAAGCTTAATATGGATCATGAAGTATGTGGAAAAATTTACAAAAATATTACTACATAGAATTATACATCAATAAGACTAACTAGAGCAACTGTCTTGCCAATGGGATTTAGCCCTGGGCAAGTTAACTCTTGATTCAGTCAGACCGAAAAATGACAGTGGAACGTTCTTGGGGTGAAAGGGTGTCTTGCCAATGGGTTTCAGCCCTGAGCAAGTTCACTATGGATTCAATGTGACCAAAGAAATTGGTCTCCAGGATTCAGTGCAGTTGGTGCTGGCAGCAAGATGTTATTCTGGTGGCCGAACCTCTGCTTCAGTGATTCTTCCTTGGTTTGCACTTGCAGTTGTATAGGGGAGGCAGCCATATGTGTTAACATGTCTGTGGGGCTCAGGGGTCCCTTTCAGGGTCTCTCATTCAAACTCCACAGCATAGTCCATAAGCAGACTGACCATCCCCACAGACTATTGGTATCTGACTTTAGTTGGACTTTAGCAGAACGTTCTTTGGGCTGAAAGGGTTTATTACTCGGCTTGTTCTCCCAGCAGTAGGTCGAGCACCAGCATCTCTGCCTCTGCCCAGAGCACTGGGCCGAGCTCTCTATATAGCACAGTAATAGCTTATTGCCTAAAGGTGTGTAGCCTAGCAACAAGCCAGTTACATCATCAGGTGGTTTAAGTTCAGTGAGGATTCTGGCCATAGGAACCCCAACTTACGCACAAAGAGTTTATACCCAACTTTATTCCCACAGTGGCAGGTCAAGCACAAGAATCCCGTCCACCTCAGAGCAAGTCTGCATACAGCAGGCTGGTTTCTGCTTCTGGTTCTCTCTGCCCCCACAGTGTCTCAGTCTCTGTCCTCGGCACTGCCACCACTCCAGCCTCTGCTCTCCTGCAGCCTTGCAGCCATGCCATCGTGTCGCCCAGAGCACCGGGTGGAGATCTTTATATAGTCAATAGCAACATATTGCCCACACATATGTAGTGAGCAAGCAGACCAGGGCAGGGGAGGATCTTAGCCATAAGAACTTCCATTTTCCCCACAGTAACTAAGTTAAAGAATCTGCTAAATTGCTATTTTGACAAAATTTAAATCCCAATTTCAGGGTTTATATATTGACTATGAAGCATAATTTCCTATGATTTTAATTGATATATTTAAATCTCATTCTTGTAGAAGGACAGAATGTCAGTCAAATGTTCCTGAAAGGGTAACAAACCATCCCAGCTTTCCTGGCACCAGGGATTTGCTAGGCATAGGACTTTCATTTCTAAAACCAAGATTATCTTAAATAAACTGAGACTCTTAGTTACTCCAGATGTTTCTAATCACATATTACCTAATCTAGTTCTTTCTGTATAAACTATTCACTACCCAAATCAGCTGTACCCAGATCCCGGCTGCGTCTCCTGCAACTAAGTCACACTTGTTCCCTGCTGATTTCCTCAGCTGGCTTTCCTAGACGTTCCACTGATTCTTCCCATGATTCATTCTTCCTTTTCTAAGTTCAGCTGAATTAATTTCTGTTACTTGCAGCTAAGAATATTATTATAAATAGCCAAATCAACAAGGAGAATTCTTGGATACTGTATTTATTACGCATTTTCTTATCTTTTCCATGACTGCAAGTATATTTTATGAGGCGATGATCTCAAACGGGCTCATTGTGCATCATAGGTATTTTAAGAGCAGCTATTTGGTGACTTAATACATACTCTCATTTGGGAAACTGGACAGCCACCAACCAGTGCAGTAACAAACCTATGATACACCATGGCAGTGGGGGGCAGGCATCAGGAAAAGAGATGTTGGAAAACAGCCAGAGAAACTCATTATGTATTTAAAAACTAGCTTCTTTTAAAATAAGTACCAGAAGTTGAAGATTCAGAAATGCCATGGAAAAACGGTGAAGTTAAAATGCCCTGTTTAGTAAAAAGTAGTGGTTTTCCAGGTGTTACAAAGATTACAGCAATGAATAGTAGCTGAGAAAATCAAAGACGCAAGCTTGTCAAGTTTTTTGGTTAGTCGGAACACTCACTAACTGTGCCAGCGCACCCCTACCCTCCGAGAGGGCTATCTACCCACACACGCAAGCTGAACTACAGTCAGCCCCCACTGATTACCTTTCCCTTGAGAGAGTATTTCCTACCCCTCAGTGTTGCTCTAGCTTTTCCATACCTCTTTGTTCTCAGCCTGTTTGTGTCTGAAATGCTCTGATCTGATGTCTGATCAAGGTTTGTGTTTGTCACGACTCTTATATTTTGGCTCAACCTTTCAGAATAAGAATTTCAGGGTATTTCCATTTTTAACTTCCTTCAAAGCTCACAGACTACTGGGAGTTTCTGGATTCTTTTCTCCTTAGAGAGTTTATTTTTAATTTACTCATATTGTTTTAATTAAAAATGATTTTTTTAAAGAATTGGACAGCATATCCCTTGGTAGTTAGCCAAATGAAAGCATGAAATCCATGTATTCATTCCTTTCCCCTTCGAAGACTGAAAAACAGTGTAAACACCAAATGTGGAGTCCAATGATGCTAATGTGGCCATTACAGAAGAATGTTAGATTTTAAGGGACAAGGCAGCATATACAGAAACTAAAAACATATTCTGTGCTTTATTAAGGAGATATTACATTATTAATCCAATCATTATATTACCCCGATAAATGATCACATCCCCTAGTTTTAAAATAATCTACATAGCCACCACTTTCCTTTTTCAAAATGAATAGTCTTTTTTTTCCCTTTCTTTCCTTCCTTAATAATTCAGATAAGAGTTATCTGATGGCCCCAATCAAGGAAGGAGAAAGTCTTATCAAGAATCGAGACCAGGGAGGCTTCCAATTGGGATAACAGCCCACTAGGGATTGGAAAATTGAACAAATAAACAAATAAACAGAGCTTTCTCACGGGAAGAGAAATAATTTATAAATATGAAAATCAGGTAATCTAGATGGTCAATACATATGCACTAACTGGACACTGAGAGGGTCTGGGAACAGCGATATCCCAATAGCAATCAGCATGCACATCATTAAGACCTACCAGGGCTCCTTGGATTAAACAGCTAATCCTAGGACTAAAGCAAGAAGATTGCAGAACAAACATAAAATGTATTAACCCAGGAATTAAGGAAATACACAAAGAATGACAGAACCAGGTCAGGTAGATACAGAAGTCAACTTGAAGGGCATCCCCACTGGCCCAAACTGGGACAATTTAGTATGAAATGACTTAGTGATAATAATAGATTATATGCCACTAAATAAAATAGGAATCCATAGATTTACACCAAAATAAATAAAGAGTAAAGTCTTCCACAGTAAAATGACTACTAATAAATATAGAAGAAATGTTGGAATTTGAAAATTACCATTTGTCAACCGTAATCATAATAATCAATTCAGGCAAGAAACATTAACAAAGCTAGTGGGTGAAACTTGAATGTAGAATAGAACATTTATGTATTGTAAAGTATCTCCCCACAAAATACCTATTAATTATACAAGTGAAAAGAGCAGCTTTCTTGTGGAAAATGTGAAGGATATCACCTTACTCAAGTAATCAAAGCGGACATTACCAGTGACGGGATGAAACAACCTGAAGTCCCATCTGATGGAAGGCAGGTAAACAGACACGGTGTCACTGCTACAACACTCATACCTGGACTTGGATCAAAGAAAACACCACACAATGGTAAATTCTACAAAACCAACAGCCTGTAATCTTCAAAAGTATCTTCAGGTCATGGAGGTCAAAGAAATCCTGAGGAACAGTTGCAGAAATTAGGGAACTAAAGAGACATGACCACTTTATTTAATGTGTGATCCTTGATTGGATCCTTTTGCTATAAAAGACATTATTGTAACAGTGGGTGAAAATGTTTCATGAATAAACAGTTTATTGGAGTTCTCTGTATTGTTCTTGGGACTTTTCTGTATGTTTGAAATCATTTCAAAATAAAAGTGAACTTCATTTCATTTCATGGATGAAGAAGCAAAGGCAAAATGTCTACCAATGTCAAAAATTTAAATAGCATCTGAGTGGGCACTACGATTCCAAATTCCCATTCTGGGACCTTTTCTACTCCTCTGTCCTCAAGTAGAAAAGGATATTAACCCATAAGGTCAGGGTTTTTTTTGTTTACACTGCTGAATTCAAGCACTATAACTCAGCAGGTTCATGGTACTCAAAAGTACTTTTTGAATTACTGTCCTATGTTTTGGAGTATTTTTGTTTTTCAGTTATGCTTTTAATACTGCAGTCTCCATTTCCAAATTGATATTTCTGATCATAATCAAACAATAAGAAAACATGTTCTGGGTGACTCTCAGTCTACACAAACTCTGAAAACTGAAAAATAAATAAGTGTTTTTCTAGCACTTTTTAGGAAGCAGGGGTTGATCACGTAAACAGCAAAGTGGCTTATTATTGAGTTTTCTCCATCCTCACTCACACTTCTAAAGGTTGTTCCAATTCATTCGTGCACTCAATAAATGTCACCCTGTCCGTTACATTCAGCAGTGGCCTCCAAAACTGAGTCTAGACAGGTTAGTTTTCTCATTCCTTCTAGGAGAACGATATTTAACAACCATAGCAACTTATCAGTGCTTTATGCAAACCCTTACATAACTATAAAACCAAAATAAACTCATGTTAAATATGGAAAAGACTGCATAGCCATTAAAATTCAGTTGATCGGATCATTTAATGTCATAGATCATGTTATATTCCTGACACTACATCACCAATTTCAAATGTTAAAATAGAAATGTATATTTATGAGTTTAAACTTGATTCTTTAATTTTAGGCTAGAGAGACCATTTATCCAAAATACAAATACCGCCGATAGAAAAATTTTCTCATGAGTATTTATGGTCGACAATGATAATTTACTGCTTCATTCGTTCATTTAACAAATATTTATTGAGTGTAGTCACTGTTTTATGTAATGAGACTATTGCAGGAAAAAAGTGCACACAGAAACAGAATGTATTAACACAGCTGCTGACAAGCTGACATGGTACTGTCCCAGGTTCTTTTGAGTCCCGTGTGTTCATAGAACTCAACCACTCTTTTCCAACAAACTATTGCATAAATGTTTTTTAACACAGTGCTCCCTGGAGGCAATTGACTTCCACTTTTTCAGAATCCTATTTAAAGCACAAAAAATCCTTGGTTGTCATGACATGCAACCATCTTTTGGACTTCTTATGGCCTTTGTGTGGTGTGAAGTATGGATGCATCTTATCCATACTTTAAGTTTTCACATCTTAACACAGGACAGAACACATTAATGATGATAAATACTTACTGAATTAAATAATGAAGGAATGAATAACAAATGCTTGTGTCTCTCCCAGAGCTCCAATTTCTCAATTACAATAGTATATTTAACCAAAGTGAAAGGCTGTCAACATATGGCTATTTTTGTTAATATTTGCAAATATAAGTGTGGAATCACACTGCTATGCAGCCTCTATTCTTATCACTTTTGCAAAGTTTTTAAAGATATGGGAAGTCTTACAATTTTGCTGATTGATTAGATTTGAAAAAGGATTTTGCATTGGATGGAGCTGCTGTTCTAAAAGGATTTCTTCCATAATTTACCCAGATTGCCTTTTCTTGGACGACAAAAAGCACACAAAACAATCGACTGAGAGAAGAGTGTCCAAAGTAAAAGGGCTCATAAAATCTTAACACAATTAAAAGAAAGATAATAACTGATGATATTTCAAAGTCTAAAATGAATCATTGCCCACAGTTTGGTGAAAAACGTGACTTTAAAAGTATATTATGTATTTCATATCAGGAAACCAGTCATAAGACAAGTAAAAAGTTCTTCTGTATTCTAAAAGCTCACTTCATGTAAAAAAAGAAGTTTCCAGAAAAGGTTATGCTTTCAAAAAATGAGAATAGGCTCATTTTAAGGCTCTGTCTGCTCTCAGATAGAGTAGAACCAAGGAAGTGGACACTCTCCAAAGAATACTAAGCAGATTGGTATATAAACAGTGTTGCACTCCAATTTCTGGCAGTTTGGTGACCAAACATGTTACTGGAAGTTCTATATTTCTTCAAAGTGTTGGGGTTGGGGAGAGGGAGGATGGGTAAGGAGAGCTTTTCTTACAGTGGAAATTATAAAATGTCCAAGGTGAGAAGATAAGGTTGCACTTTATCTAGCCCAATGTGTTTTTGTAAGTATCAAGTCCCATAATGCCATCCTGTAAGAGCTCAATTTATTATAGACACTCTATTTTGATGATCAAAGCACAGGATTTGTCTCTTCCGCCCTGATGTTGTTACAAGTGGTGAAGTTAAAGTAGGAAGGGAATCACTTTTCATGGTTTGTTGTACTTGAAATGCCAATCTGGACTCCAATAAAAATTTTGGAAATCAAAGTCGTGTTTATCTTTTCTCTTTGTGATATGTAAGTGTTAAACCAAGTACTGTAATAAGTTAACCTCCTGTGTCACTGAATACTGATTATGCTTATGCTGAATTTAATAAAAACAGTCTTTTACTCACTGGATCATAGACTAATAGAACCAGACCAGCTTCCTGACAGGAGTGTAACTAAACCAGCCAAGGCAGATAGTTATCTACTTGCTTCATTCTCTTTTTATTGTCAGGCTCTCCCCTCTTTAATTTGTACTTTTATGTCTTATTCTATTGCATTATCTTTTCTTTTTAGCTTTATTAAGGTCTAATTGACAAAATAAAATACTCTATTGCATTCTTACTACAGAAATACCCAAACAATATCTGAAAATAGGTGAGATTTTAAAAAATTAAAGAACTGCTTCTAAACTATTTTTTGGACAATGTATTTACTTGTTTCTAAAAGCGCATTTATTGTGCTTCTATTTTATATTAGGTACCTGCCCATGTATTCTGCTTCTTCTCTCTCAAAAACCAGGAAATCAAAAATTAAATTCATTTTTTTCATTCCACAAAATTTTGTAGCATATTTTAATCTGATTATAAATTTTAATCAGAAATTTACATAAATATATAATTATTATTTTAATGATCACAAAAGAGAGTTACACAGACAGTAGAGTTACAAGACAGTTAAAAGAGATTGACAAGATAGTTAGTAGCTACTAATTACGTTTAAACTGAAGAAGGAAAGAATAAAGTGATACCAGTATTTCTCATCAGAATATTTTAGAGCGCACTTATTAAACAAATTGAATCATGTAGATCCTGTATCTTTTACATATATATTTTTTAAATTCCATCTCTCATTTACTTAAATTCAGGGTCTCACCTGGATTAACACAATACCTACCTATGGCACCAGCTTCACTGTATTTCAAACCATTTCTACTGGTGTTACTATCACTAAAAATGTGTTACTTTTATAAAGTACATATTTGATCATGACATCAAATAAAGAAATAGCCATGAGTTGACAATTTTTGAAGCTGAGTGATATGTAAATGGGAGTTCATTATAATAACCAACACTTATGTATATCAAAATTTCCATAAAAATTAATTCTAAAATAACCTTACATGAATACTATGGGATGAGACAGTAATAATTCCATCTTGCAGACCATGTTTCTCAGACATATAATGATGTTAGAAGCTTGCCTAGAGTCAAAAAAATCAGGTATTTTGTATCCCATTTTAGATTTCTAGTGGTATCATAATTACTCATGTTAGTAAATCAAACTGCAGCTTTTCTCAAGAGAAAAATTAGTCACTGAAGGGAAAATAGGAATAGGGACGAGCAAATGAAATAAAAAGTCGAAATAAAGTTTCTATTTCCATCTCAGCCCATGTGAATCTTGGAATGAATTATTTAACCTTTGAGAACAGTCTCCTCATGCATCAAATTATAGTTATTTATTCCAAAACCACTGAAAATTCTTCCTCCAGTGGCATCATTATACAAGTGCACATTGCAGTTAAATAAAACAAAATGGAGAAAAATGTGGTAATGCAAACTGAGCAAAACCTTACAACCTGGAGAATGTTCAGGAGATGACAGGAAACGGGGTTGTCTTTGCAACCAACTTTATTGTGGAAGAAAGCAACTGTTTGCAAATACGTTGAAGTACATTAGAAGTGTAAGAGGTATGAAGTGAAACATAATATTCAAGGTGTTGACATGTTTGTCCATTTCATTCTAAATTGAAATAAATCCTCCAAGTCACCTGCCATTTGTCAAAGGGCTGGGAAATGTAACTATGATCTTATTTCTCACTTTCTTCCCCTTCCTTGGACTGTACCAGAACCCGAGACTTATGTAGTTCAGGTCACCTGTGAGTTATGACCCTAACCATGGGTCCCTCTGTCACACCACATTCCTGCAAGTGTGCCGATTCCCCAGATCTGGTTGGGCCCTGGGGACTGAAAGTAGCGCTCACCTCTGAAGCTTGGTTAGAATGTCCTTGCTGTGGCTCAGAGGGTGCAGGAATCATACGTTGCCAACTCCACAGGACTATGAAGCATTGTCATCTGAGGGCCTACTAGGGTCTGGTTCCCTGGGTGCAATGAAGCACAAATTATGCAATAAGCAATAGCCTCACCCCTTTCTCTACTCTTTGGCTTGTCATCTCTTAGAAAAGGTCTCTGTAGGGCAGGGCCACTTGCCTCCAGCTCAGCCTCCAACTTGCCCTCTTTGCAGCCCCCCACCAAGGTTGTGTGTGTGTATGCCTGTGGCGGTAAGGGGGACGTGATGGTTCATTTTATGCATCTACTTGACTGGGCCACCAAGTGCCTGGAAGTTCCATCAAACATTATTCTTTATATGTCTATGAGGGTGTTTCTGGATGAGACTACATTTGAATTGATTAATTGAGGAAAGCACATTGCCCTCCCTAAGGTGGGTGGATCTCATCCAAGTTGTTGGAGGCTTGAATAGAACGTAAAGCAGAGAAAGAGAAAATTCAGATTTTCTGCCTGACCTTCCTGGAGCTTTCATCAGTCTTTTCTTGACTTGGACTGGATTTAAACCCATTGGCTCTCCTGGGTCTCTCTAGCTTATTGATTGCAGAAATTAGGACTTGTCAGCCAACGTGAGCCAGTTCCTTAAAATACATCTCTTTCTCTCTCTATATTCACACATCCTACTGGTTCTGTTTCTCTGGAACTCCCATACGAATATAAAGGATGTTTACAGGATATGCTCTG